>VYXC01011827.1:2603120-2889410 GCA_013397175.1 Platysteira castanea | reverse complement strand
GCTCCGACTCGTCGTGGTCCTCTGGCTCCCGAAGTTCGGAGCGGGGCGCGGGTTGGCCGGCGTGCCCGGGTTTGGAGGGGCTGCTGGAGCCCGGAGCGGGGGGGGGCACTGCCTCCTGCCCGCTCCCTCGGCGGGTTTCGGGCTGTGCAGCTGCTCCGAAGGGTCCGCTCGCTGCGGTCCTTCCGAGGGGCCGGAGCGGAGCCCGCCCGGGAGGGCGGCGGGGCCGGCCGGCAGTGCCGTCCTGTCAGCCCATGGGTGCAGGGACCGCCGGGCTGCCCGCGGCCGGGGCGGACCGGAGGCAGCATTGCCGGCAGTCACTTCCAGCCAGTGGGATGGTTATCCGCCCCCAGCCCCCGCCGCGGTGAGGCAGCGCCGGGAGAGGAGGGAGCTCTGAGGGGAGCCGGGTGGGCGCCCGCCTGCCCGCCCAGCCCGGCGCCGTTCCTCACATGCCGGGCACCTGGAGGCGGCGGTGCCGTGCCATCGTGTGGCTGGCTGGGATCTGGGATTTTACAGTCGCTGTTTTCCAATTTTACTGCGTTTTAAAGTTCTTGATATTGTTTCAGCTCGATTTTCTTACAATATAAAGAGGCAGAGCATGGTTCAGCATTTGTACGTCTGAGTATGAAATACATCTCTCTGGTTTGCCTGAATTCTTGTCACAACTGCCTCTTCTTACTGCCTGTTTATTTCTGGAAAAGGAGAATTTAGTTGGATGCACTTTACAGTTCTTCTTTGATACTTTCGGCTTAGTCGAATAATTAATGGGAGACATTTGTTCTCCATTACGGCTGAGCGTGCTTCCCTCGGAGCGCTTCTAGCTCGGACCAGGGAACGATCTGAACCAGAGGCTGCTGCTGGCAGGACGGGGCGCGGTGCTGGAGTCTTGGTAGGAGTGGCTGTTGTGCTAAAGCGAGTGCTGGATTTAAAATAATAAAAATATAATTATACCTGACAGAATGTTCTTTAATATTTTCAGCCAAAGTTTGGAAGCTGTGGTCTGGTTGTATTCTTTTTCAATTTTCATTCCCTTAAAAAAATTTGTTTTTTAATTTATTTTGTAGGAGAATAACCTTATCAAGATGTATCTGGCCTGTGGCTTACAAGGGGAGATCTTTTTATACATCTACTTTTATGTTTTATTTTTAAAGAATACAATCCATTTCAGGTCCTGGTATTGAATAATAAGTTACTGGCAATAACCCTATTTTTCGCAATGCTAGTGGTCACATTTGTGTATTTAATTTCTGTTTTTTCTAGGGAAAAAGGAAAGTCTCAGAATGAAGGGTTATTCCAGGAATCTAGCTTAACCTTAAGTTGGTTAAATTAGACGAGGGGCTTTCCACGTCTTGAATGCTGGCATTCCCCAGACTGAGAGTGAGAATGTAGCATGAAATGAGTATATACAGCTGTGATTAAATACCTAGGGGAGTTCTGAGCTGTGATACTGGGAAACACAAATACCATATTGGGTATAATCAACTGTCCTTAAACTCTGCGGTGGAAAAGCTGGGGTCACAGACTTGTGAAGAATAAAAATTAAAGTAAGTTGATGAAGTCTCTATTTGAAATAAGTAAAAGATATTCACATAACTATTACTCTATCCCTAACTTCATGTGAGATCCCAAAGCTCCACACCTGGTACTAGTGGTCCACTTTACCTTTTGCCTTCATCAGCTGGCTGGGGTTTTACTCCATGGCAAACTAGCAGAAGGCAGTAAACATAGGACGGTCATGACTGTAGTTCTGTGTTTTACCATGGTTTTACTCACTGTCATTAAGCAGCTGTGCATACATTGCAATGTGCATCTGTTTCTCATGCCTCTTTTCTGTGGGTTCAGAGTAGTGTGGGGTTAACTTTAAAAGAAAGTTGGATTCATATCTAACATTCCTATGCATGCTTTTGTCAGGTTCATTCGGTCTTTATTTTCTAAGCTGCTGTGATTTCTCTTCGTGTTCTTGAGAGTAGTTCTCTAGTCTTTCTTAGCATCCTGGTAGTCTCCTGTTGTCACATGGAGGCAACTTGCTTGAATGCCTGGATGTGGTATTTTGGCATAAATTTTACCTGTGCATTGTTCAGTGACATTAACACTTTGTTATCTTGACCAAAAATACACTGCCTAAAAGTACTTTGTAGGAAGATGTGGTACTATCTAAATCTTTTGCTGTACTGAAAGACAGCATGGTGGTATCACCAAATATTAAATATTTCGGATGCGTGTTACAGGGTGGTGTGGGTGGTATGGGAAGCAAGGGTCTCCCACCAACGTGCTGTTCCTCACATTGCTCCCCACTGCTAGCACAGCATTTGCCTTTCTCCTCCACCAGTTCTCACTGATCCTGTTTGCTCCTCTACCTCCCACCCTGTTGCTCATGTGCACACACACACACCCACACAAACCAGCTCTGTTTCCCTAGAGAGGGTTAAGCGTGGCTGGTGGCAGGGAGCCCACAGGGGTGGGCTGGTGACTTGCAGGCCCAGAGACAGCACAGAGTGAAGTAAGCGTGTTATGCAGGGCAGCAGAGTCGAGCCCAAGTCAGTGATGTGAACGGTGCATTGAGAACAATAGCACCTAATAAGAGTTTGTTGAAAACACGTTATCATGCTGGCGTGTTATTTGACATGCTGCATGCTCGTGCTGTGCTTTCTTTGTGACTTGTATATACAAGACCTGTCAGGGTAGTCTGTTCTAAATACTGAATCTGTATTGTCTTTATCCATGTATTACTTCGCTTTCTTCCTTAAGCTTAGAAACTCTGGAAGCTAGACTAGCAATTGTCTTAATTGGCCAAATTGTTTTTCTCTGGTTTTTTTTGTGTAGTCAGTAAATTTTCTTATCTCCCTGGGAGACAATACCAAACCCAATGCAGTAGTTTGGTTTTTAATTCTAGCAATTGGGGCTGCAGTTCATCATAACAGGTCTTCCAGAGTTCTTGGTATGAATCCAGATTAGTCCTGATTTGTGTTCTGCTTCTATTGAGTTGTGGTATCTTTGCCCTCTCCTACTTGCCTTGGCTTCTGGCACATTTCATTTTATGCTGATGTTTCTTGATCCGAGACTGTAGTTTCCTCTGCTGAACTTTGCTCCTGTCCCTTAAGCTCTCTGCATATTCTACCTTTTCTTCTTTATTAGGTAATTCATCTCACTGTGTCTGGAAACCTTCTTATGAATTCTCTTGTCACTTCCTTGGGTTCCAAGTTCTGCAGATACTCATATTGTAGTTCAAACATGTTCCAGACCTCCCCTGTGCTCACATCCTCTGACTGCTCATTCTTGTTCATCTCACTAATGAATTCCTTAGTTTTTGAGATTTGCTTTTTGAAATTGAAAACCTTAATTGCAGATTTACTTGGGTTGCTCTGCAGTTTAATTTAAATCAAATCAATCATAAAGGATAAATCTGGGATTATTCTTTCACCAACCTTCTTGTAAGCTGAGATTTAGTTATCAGCCTCAAGTCTAAAATCCTGACAGCACTGGTCAAGTTCATAAGTATAGGGTGAAAAAGAATTGGTCAGCTGTAACATCTGATGGGACTGATTTATGGTAATTCTTCCTTGTATCTATAAGTATTTCAGAATGTTTGAAATTGGTAAACATTAGTTACTTAAGCACAGATCCCTCCCCACAAATAAAAATTATTGCATTATTTATTGAATATATGCTTACATATCTTCCTGGATGATAGTACTGTTGGAAGAAAAAAGACCAAGTGGTTATCTCTTGGTAAGGAATTTCCCTCTTAAATGGCATAATCTCACAAAAAAACCTGTGCAGTGGTAAGCCAGGGTGGGAAAAATGAGGAGAAGTCAGGAGCATGGCTCTTTTCTGGGAAGTAACAAAGGATCATCCTGGCATCCTATTCTGCTTTCTTTGTTTACCTGTACACCCAGTTTGTCTGGTTTGGTGTTTTTAATTCTCTGCTTTGGTTAGGCTGGTTTTTTTTTGCCTTGTTATTCCTCCTCTGCTTCATTGCTTTAACTATGCTAGGAAAGGGACTTAACTATAATTTGCAAGCTCTCTCAGGGTTTCTTTAGAGCTGAGCTGGGGACTAAACACTCTGGTGTTTTGTAGACTGGGAAGATGCAAGAACTAAGTGACCACATGCCAGCAAGTGAACTGAGCATGAAGTGCTTATTATTTTGAAAATGGAAAGGTCAGGATTGCAGGAGTGAGGGTTTAAGAAAATAAGCATGTCTCATTACTGTACAACAAATGTGAAGTCCTGTAATTATTTGTAAATGCCTTCTAGCATCCCTGTGAGGTACCTAAGTATTACCCATGGAAGGAAGAATGAGGATGAAAGGTCTTAACCAAAATCAAGAGAGAAAACCTATTAATACATTGCAGTTATCTTGTTTTCCAGCTGCTGCATTTATCAGTAAGAATACTATATTCCATAATTTTGGGAAAAGAACATTAGCAGTAACCTAGGATATATATTTTAAAAAATAAATTAATTCACGATAAAGCTTGCAAAGTACATTCACTAGTCCTGACCAATAAATGCTTTGAATATATTAATGTGACCAAACTTGTTCTCACTAATTTTCTTAAAAACAAGCTGACAAACATTAATTTTCCATACATCACGTTTTCCTTAGATAGCATTGTAAGCACTAAAACTACCTTGTTCCTATTTCAGATGGTAGTGTATTTCACTTACACAGTTGCTAGAATATTCAATCTATGCTATATACTTAGCAGTTGACTCTAAGATTATAAGTATTTAAAAGAATTGTTTTGGCATTATTTTCAAATCATCCCTCTAAGTAGTCATTGACATCATACACTGATTAGTTGAAATAAACTATTTAGCCAATATGTACTTAATAAACGTCCCTTAAATTACTTATTCTGGTAGTCTATTCAAGCTTCCATTAGCCATGCGGTTCTCTTACATTTCAGTGTAATTTTCGTTATTATTCCTTGGAGATAAATTGTTATGGAGTTTCATGAAAGGATGGATCAATAAATGAGAAAATTAGCCTCATTTGTTCCCCACTATACTCCCAAAGAAAATCAGATAGAAGGAAAGGTGTTTTTTCTGTTTTTTTCCCTTCTTTTCTTTGTGCTCTTTTCCTGCTGAAAAGGGATCCTGGGGCCTGAATCACTGTTAACAAGAAATTAAGTTGTTAGTTACGCGGTATTATTTTATCCTTCTTTGCTAGTTCTGAACTTGTTGTATTTCATCTATTTTGAACACACACTAGCAATGTGAGAAAGCAAACCCAAGCTGCAAGAGGGTATTTTAGCAAAGCTTAAGTTCAGACATCATCAGTAGAGAATTTGACACATCTCTAAGAGTTGTATCCAAGATATATTCATTTTCATGAATCACAGAGGTGATTAAAAGTGGAAATACTATTGGCTTCTTTTTTTTTTTCCTTGCTGACTACATTTTGTAATTTTTTGGCTTTTTTTCATGGCAAAGGATGGTACCAGTTTCAGTAAAACTTGTATCGAGAAGGAGCATTCAGGGGCAGGTCATTTGCCATGCTGGGATGGGTTTCTGTCCTGTACCTCCAGATGCTCCCCAGAGCTGCTCTGCTCCTAAAATACGTGATGGAGGACAGTACTGGGGAGGAGGAGGTGGCAGCAAGAGGCTTATTCTGTGGCTTATGAGTTGAGTGTTTGTTTGGGATGTACAAATCCTGGGTTAAGTTTCTGAACTCAGGTTGCAGAAGCAAACTGCTCCTTTCCTAAGCAGTGAAGGCCTTTGCTGTCCTTCACAAGAGAAACTTAAAAAGTAGTTGACTGGGCTTTGCTGTTGTTCTGCAACTCAGCATGCCTTTTATTTTTGATGCTTTGCAGAATTAAAGTGAGGATGCAGACTAAAAAAAAACGTAATGTATTGTGAGATTTGGGTTTCAGTTCTGGTTTTATCATCACGTGGCTGAACATATGAACAGTTTGAGATCAACAAGATCATAGAGCACGTGTAAGACTAATTTGCAATCTAAGTGAATTTGTGGACAGAATTAGTTTTTCTGGTACGTGTAATTGTAAAAGGCCATAGCTAAATCATAATTTTAGGGGTTAATGTTCTTCATTAAATGTTACTTTTTCAAGGTTTTTTTCCTAAGTATAGAACTTTTGAGTTGATAATTAATTTCTGCATTAACGGAAAAGAAAATGTCTTAGACCCTACTGCAGAGCACAAAGATGTTGAAAATTTGGCAGTGTGTTTGAAGGATTTTTTTTCAATTTACTAAAAAGTGAATTTTAATGGTAACATTTTGTTTTAATATGAATAAAAGAAAGTGGAATTCACATGCAGGTATAGAAAGTGAGGATAAATCTCTGTAGTATGGTAACCTTAAGCATGTCTTACAGCAAAATAATACACCTGAAAACGTGCATCGAAGTGGGTTTAGATTACTTTGAATGCATCAGTGATGAACATTTATTACAGCACTCTTCGATAACTGCAGTGTAGAAAATTAAGAAGGTGAATAGTGTCCTGTTGACAAGTAGATTTGTAACCGAACAGCAAGGAGATATTTTCAGATGATGGTGGGAAGACTCTGAACAGCACTAACTTTGCTGCAAAGGAAAGGAAGAGGGTAATAACTGATGTTAAAAAGCCTTTGAAAGGTTATAAAGCAAGCTGCCCCAGAAGGATGTTTGTGGGATAACTTTGAGCAGAATTTGGTGATTGAGTGATGACTTGTCATACACACATCATCAGTATATTTGAGAAAGCTTTTAAGTATCCCTACATCTGTGGAATTGCTTTCATATTTAGATTCCTGTGTTAAAGTAGGAACTTTATTAAGATTTGTTTTTTACTGCTGTAGCACTTTTATTCTAATTACTGTGGAAAAGAGTGTGATGTTGTGAAACTTAATTTTTTCCCCCCAATTCTTCATTTTTTTCAAGTGAAAGCATTTTTTTTTATCATCCTTTTCCATATGCATACTCTAAGTAACATAACTGCCTATGCTTGAAGAAATGTGAGAAAACATTTTTCCTCAAGGATACTGATTGAGGTTTTAGCTAAACAGCACAAAAAGGAAAATTAGTCTTCTAGTAAGCAGTAATTCATGGAGTTAATACCAAAAAAAGCATGTTTTCAGTCCACCTTCAAATGGGCAGATAGCTCATGCTGAATGGCTTGAGGGTTGTTTTTGTTCGCAGAGGTCATTGCTCACATGGGCAGTGAGGGGAGAAGAGTTTTTCTCTAAAGGGCTGAGAAAATGTTTGCTGGAGAGGCACAGGAGAGTGTGGCTGTTGTTGGAAGCGCAGGCTTTTTTTTTTTAGCACTTTCTCCCCCATTTGGGAAAGAATGCAAAACTCTCAGCGATGTGAAATGCAGAGTCCCCAAGGCCTCCTTCTGCAGCCATCACTGCCTAAGAGTCCTATGGATTTCAGACTATTTGTACAGCTAAAGGTTGCAGGCACTGCAGCGGAATGACCTCTGAAATGGAATTTTTTTCCTTGCGAAATGCTGTGTACTTACAATGTGTAAGAATTACTGGGCCATCGCTGTAACTAGAAATTTGGTGCACTTGTTAATTCATCACTAGCACAAGTATACTGCTAGATGTGTTCCATTGTAGTTCATGGAAAAATACATAGGGTATTGTTAGGCTCATTAATATGCAACATATGTTTATATATTAAAATAACGTTTCAGACTGAAGCAAGTAATATTGCACAGGCAAAAGAAGAAACTGCTGTATATATGAAAGAATAATCCTTTAATTGTACTAGTCGTCATTAAAAAAAAAAGATGGAAAGTATCACTTTAGGAACATAAAAAGATCATGAGGATTTTTAACCTTAAATTCCAAATTGAAAAAAATTGAGTTCGCAAATTGATTTCGTTGATAGAAATTGTTAAGTAGTTTTTATCTTTCTTTCAAAATAGTCAGGGAAGGTTGTTTTCTGCTGGATCAATCCACCAAATATTGAAACTTCAGGAGTATAAATGACACATCATCCTTTTTTATCAATGCTAGAGGTCTTTATAGCAAGTGTTTTTTCTGCTTCCAGGTTCTGTGTGATCAGATATTTACTATGTTACTTTTTTTTCCAGCTCAATGCATTCTTCAGTCCTATTTTGATCTATTTATTAGGGACTTTGCAGGAAGATGTATGTGTGCATTTATGGACTTTGCATATTATAAGAAGGTGGGTGGTATTGTTGAGCCCAGAAGGACTTCCAGCTCCTTCTTCTAAGGCTGTTGGAAAATGGGGTAAGACTATTACTGAGCAGTAGAAGTACAAAGAAATAGAACAAAGTTATGAGGGATGAGTTGGAAACTTCTCAGTTAGTTGTGCTGGGTAAGAGGAGAAACAGGTTCTTTGTCTGCTAGGAAGTTGACAGTAAACTGTGATGGTGATGATTCAGCTGTGAATGATGATTTTAGGTGCAGTAGGTGTATTATTTGCAGTAGAGAGAGGGAAGCATGAATGTTATTTTCATAAGCCTTGTTAAGATCTTATTTTGAGCATATGGCCACCTGTGTTCATGTAGAGAAATGAGAACAGTGATGCAAATGAGAGTGAGTGGGGTGATGAAGGGAGCAGAGATCCTGTCTAGGAAATGGCAGAAAAGGACTTGAGTGCATTTATCATAGCAAAATACAGCAAGGGATTTGGTAACTATTAATAAGGATGATTTCACAAGGAGATATGAGGGAGGGACAGAATTTATAAAAGTTAAAGCACAGTATGAATAAAAATGTAGATAATTTTCTGCAAGTAGTTTCCAAATACATTGGAATTGTACGTTTGACTAACTTTCTAAGCTTTTGGGGGATGGAGCTGTGGCATAAGCTTACAAGCAGCTCTTTGGAGATGGTGAACCTGAACAAGGTTTTCATTCTCCACTTCAGGTTTATTAACTGTCAAGGTAAAGGCAACCCTAATCTATGACTGAACTTTCTCAGGTGCTCATTGCTGTCTGTCAGAGGTTGCAGGGAGGCTGTGACACTGTCCCTCCTGATGCTTTATGCAGTGTGTTTGCACTGAATGAACCCCATGCCTTGAAGTGTCTGGGGTGGCCTGTGGGAGCCACTCTTTGTTACTGAGCATTTGTTCTGCATTTCCCTCCCCGTCCCCAGAGCGTGAGTTTCTCCATGTAGGTGGAGGCAGGATGTTGGGTGGGTTGTGATGAAAAACCTCAGGTGCCTACCTGGTGTGTCTTCATACTTGTGTTTTTCATACTTGCTGCTGGTTGAAATAATTTGCCTGAAGCCCCCACCAGTGTTGTTGAGAGGAATTAGAGGGTTTGGATCATCTGGATATTTTCACCAAGTAATTATTCCATTCTTTCTTTTCAGATTAGCTGTAATGTGCAGGATATTGAGAAACATTTAATGCGTAGCAGGAATGGTTGTCAGGAGTAATCCTTTAAAATGTTGTGGGCTGGCAGCTTATTAAAAGAGAACTAGATTTATCTAGTGCAGCTCTGTGGCCAGGTGCCTCTTCTGTTTTGAAGACAGATTCTGTGAAGTCCCATTATTTCCTAAGAAAATGAGATGGGAGGAAGTGAGGTTGTTTTGTAAATACAGATAGTTCTCTGCAGAGAGAACTTGCTTTTTCCATTGAATTACAATATTAATTTGAATGTTACAGAGATCTGTGTAAAAGTTAATACTAGGTGCTCTCTTAGTAACTGCATATATACAAATTGTTATTAGGTTGACAGCCTTAATATTAGCAAGTTATTTTGCATTTTCAGCTACTTTTTATAATGGAATATGTGTCTTCCAGGTATACTGTTGAATACATTTGAAAGATGCAAAATACATAAATTAAACTGTCAATTTTCCAATAAAATAATAGTATGCCTATCTGTAGATTTGAGTAGTATATACTTCTGTTTCTATCTGAGCATTTATTCGATTATACGATTTTATATAGTTTGTAGGTAGCTTGTGTTCAAAAATTAAAAATCACCATATTGTGCTAGTGTGGGGCATGAAACCAGAAAGAAAAAAACTCGAAGTTAATCATGTTCATGCGTTTTCCGTTTTCCTACGTCTTTCTATCAGGAACTGCTGAAATGGGTTGTGGATTGAACAAACTAGAGAAGCATGATGAAAAACGACCTGGTAATATCTATTCAACTTTGAAGAGGCCCCAGGTAGAAACCAAGACAGATGTTTGCTATGAATATAGATTCTTGGACTTCACAACACTAAATGATAGTAAGTACAATATTTTTTTTTAGATTTTGTTTTCTGTTAAAATAAGTGTGTTAATTGCTCCATAATGGTTTTGTATAGTAGTTACCTTCTTAAAATGTCTTCAGTTTCTCTAAGTAAACACCTTCTCTTCAGTCGCAATGCTTCCATACAGAGATCTTAGTGAGAATTTTGTGTTAATTTTTAGCCTTTCAGCTAGTTACAGGTTATCAGATTTTAGGTTCTTTTACCCTCCCCCTTTTTGTTTTGTTTCCTTGGGGTTTTTTTTGTTTGTTTTTTTACTCTGATATGGATGTTTGTTTCCCTGATTTGCATTTTATCCAACTTTCATATGGTAAAGCAATTCAGACCTGCAAGGTTATATACTTCACTGCCCTTTTTTCTTCATTCCCTTGTGCTCTCTGGGCTCTGTCAGAGGTATTTTGAGAGCCTGAAGTTAGTGTTTTCAGTTTTAATAACTTGCCATAAATAACTTTCATGTGGTTACAGATACTTACAGGTGCACCCATGTAGGTGGAAACAGGATAGTGGGAGACACTAAAGACCTAAAACATCAAAGGGGTGAAGATTCAGTCTCATGCAATTTTTACCTTGTTTTTTTTTTCTTCTGTCTGAAATAGTCTTGTTTTAATTCTCGTGACAATCCATAGATACTCCATTTTCTTCCTTCCTGACTGACATCAGGCATCTCTGCCAGTATTGCTCACACCATTGCCTGTGCCCTCTTTCACTTCAGAATTAGCCTGTTCTACAAGCAATTACTCCTCACACCATTTGGAAATCTGAAGCTCGAGCAGAAGGCTGGGACCTGCTTCTTGCTATATATAAAACAACACAGTACCAAAATCTGCTAGAGCTGGCTGGCAGGATGCCAGGTAGAGCCTCTGTGCTCTTGCCCTGCAGTGTGCTGCGACTTCTCTTGTTCTGCAAGTCAGGTCAAAGGAAAAGCCAGAGCGTGCGTCTCTCATGGTGTGAGACAAAGAGCTGCTGGTGTGACGTTTGGTGAGACACCTCATGCAGCTCAGCGTGTCAGCCCGGAGTAGTGGGAATTTGTTGGGTCTTACAACCTGCCGCAAGTAAACTTGAGTTTGAAAGAGGTGGATGTTTGGAATAGGTGGTTGGACAGGACTGTGCTCTTGCAAGGTGATGTGAGAGTTGAGAAATTTTATCTTTGCAGACTTGGAGTGTCTGTCTTCTGTATTTGTGTTCTCTTATGTTTTTTGATACACTATTTGGGATACACTGCTGTTATTGAGAGCACCAAGCAAATGGTAGAGGAATTTTTTTCGTGTTTATGTATTGCAGTTGTTTCGACATTTACGTGTTTTTATTTCAAAGTGAACTGTTTATGTCCTTTGATAGTTTGACAGCTTTTACTGAGATGTATTGCAAGTTGTGTCATTAGAGAAAATGAATGAATATTGAGGACACACTTCTGTGGGCTTTTCTGGAATATTCATCATTCTGTCTGAGAGTCTCAAATTTTAGCATGTGCATTCCCCTGTTCTCTCATGAAGTCTCACCTTTAGCACTCTGTGGAGGAGGAATCAGTACTTGTGGTAGCAATGTGCCTCGCCTCAGGCACAGAGGATATCTGGTAAAGAGAAAAAAATTAAACCCAGGCTTTCCAAATCTGATTAAATGCACAGGTTTGTTGTAAAGCATACTTGTATACGTTTCTCTTACTCATCATGGATTGTTATATAAAGATTTTAGGAGGCATGGCTTCAAAGAGACTGTTAGTAGGAGTACTTCTATCAGATTCTTCGGCTGCCAAATAGCATAAGCTCTCCAGTTCCATTGAGTTCTGCTTTGGCATGTTGTATGCCCATCACTCCAGCCTCTGAAGATATCAGCAGATAGGCAGATGTGGAGGGGATGGGGTTGTTGTTCCTGCTCTTTTTCCTTAGTATCACCTGTGACTGTGTGCTCTCAGGGTTGGCAGCTCCCTCTCTATAGTAGTTACTGGCTGTGGAAGGCCCATGTTGCACTGTGTAGTGTTGTGGCATTCCAGGGTTTTCTCATCATCACTGGTTCATTTATGTTTTTGCTGAGAAATAACCTCTGCACATAACCAGTGTTAACAATGAGTGTTTCACCTAAATCTGTATGGATTCGGAGGCTTCTAAGAATGAAATGCTCCTAGTTGTGTAAAAAGAATATTTGGATTGTGAAGCCCGTCTTCTGTGAATCTACTTTAGCCCTTCCAGAGTGTATGTATCTCCTCACATAATTTTTTCCACAGGTTTTCTCCTTCACTGGGTCTTTAGAATAAGCCATATTAAATTATGAGTGGCTGCAGAGTATTTTATTGTATTCTTATGATAGGCCTTACTTACAAGACTAGTGAGCCTGGCAGTGCAGACAGGTACTCATTTTTCTCTGTAGCTTTTCTATAGCGTTGATTGCTCTGATAACTATATCTCTCACAAGTGTTTAATCTTAATGTAAGAAGGATGTGATTATCTCCATGTTGCAAGTGGGAGCTAATTCATAGGTTACTGCCAGAAGTTTTCCAAGTTCTTAGCATTTCCTCATGTGTTCCAAAAGCATATCTTGTTGACTTCAGACATAAAGGTGGGTGGTGGTCATATTTGCAGTTTAGAACTGCTTGTATTTGCAAATCTGATACCCAGGTAATCAGAGACCAGTTCCAGAATGTGGCATATGTTTAAAGTGCATTTTGTCTGGCAGCTAGGCAGACATAAGGTTTTGCAGCTGTATGTGGGGAAATACTGCTCTCCTCTCTTGTCTCTTATCAGTTCTATTAATTGATTTAACTCATGTATCTGGCAGGTTATGTGTTTTTTTTGTTCAGTTATCCTCGGCTGTATCTGTGTCTTCTGGAAGGGTCTGAAGAGTTCTGGAGTTGGTAGAAGTGGAGGGAGTATGTTGTCAGGAAGAGAAATAGAATCTTCTTTAAATCAGCTCACACTATTATGAACTCACAGAATCACAAAATGAGTGAGGTTGGAAGGAGCCACAATGGATCATCTATTCCAACCTCCCTGCTCAAGCAGGGCCATCCGAGAGCACATTGCACAGGATTGTGTCCAGGCAGTTCTTGAATTTCATCTCTGGTGAAGGAGACTCCACAGCCTGTCTGAGCAATCTCTTCCAGCGCTCAGACATGCACAATACAGAAGTTCTTCCTCATATTCAGGTGGAACTTCCTGTGCATCAGTTTCTGCCCATTGCCTCTTGTCCTAGTGGCTGGCACCACCACAAAGCCTGGCTCTATCATCTTCGCACTCACCCTTTAGATATTTTATGCACATTAATGAGCTCCCCTCTTGCTTGCCTCTTCTTGAAGCTGAACAGGCCCAGCTCCCTCAGCCTTTTGTTTTAAGAAAGATTCCCCTTGACCAACTGAGTAGCTCTCTGCCAGACCTGCTCCAGGAGCTCCATGTCTCTCTTGTACTGAGGAACCCAGAACCGGACACAGCACTCCAAATGTGGCCTCAGAAGGGCTGAGCAGAGTGGGAGCATCACCTCCCTTGACCTTCTGGCAATGCTCATTCCCTTAGCATCACTGCTGAAAGCAGGGATAAAATACTGTCCCGATGATCATTTTTCTGGAATGTTAGCTAGAAACTTAACTTTACTTGCTTTCTGTCTTTGGTTACTGTTTACCTTCTGACATACACAGCTAAAAGAATGTAAGGAAATATGCTCCTTTATTACATTTTTAAATTCTTTTCTGAACTTTTGCCTTGCTTTGCACTGATGTCCAGTGGAAAATAGTGTTTGATCACTTACTTGAGTAGTGTATAAATAATGCATAGATGCAAAAGACAGAATTAACGTTGCAAGTGTAAGCTTCATTTCTATGTTTCCCAGTGTTACAAGTTTATTTACTTTGAAGTGAAGTGTCTAGGGAAAGATTTTACAAGCTTTCAGGGAAAGCAGGCTATGAAGAACCCATCAGTGTCCATTGTGTGCCACAACACTGGTAATTCGGGTAGTTCTCCAGAATTAGAAGTGGTTAGATTTGCCACTGTCCTTTACATTTTTAAAAAGTGTGAAAATTGCTATCAGCAAAGGGTTATCTAGTGTAGATTGGCGGTTGAGGAGTAAGGGGCATTTTGCTAAGACGTTTCAAACTTGAGGTGGGCATACTTGTTCTGAGCTGCTGGCTTTGTAAATCTGCTTATGAGCCTGATCTTTCTTGTTTCTGCTAAGGTGGCCTCTTCCAAGAAATTCTAGTCTGTCTTCCATGTTGTCCCTTGACAGTGTCATCCTGTGTTCTGTTCTTTAGTCATCTGTACTGTCCAAAGGTTATGGGCTGCTTTTCTCCCTCAGGTGAAACCACACCTTTTTCACCCAAATTAAATTGATAAAATCATCACACATCTTTACTTGTGAAGAAGACGTTACTATATTTGTGAGTTGGGTGGCTCATTGCTGGTTCAGCAAAATGTCAGAAGTGCAGAAGAAGTTGTCTTTTCACTGCCTTAGAGACAATACTAATGTTAAGTAGAAATGATTGAATTTTATAACAATAAAAAAATCAAGGAAAATAAAAGACAGTTGCAGCAAACGTTTTGCTACAAAGCTGCAAGGGACAAATTAGGGTCTACTCTATATACTTCAGGCCTTTATTGAAAAAAACCCCAAACAACAAAAGATTGTATCATTTGCCCAAAAGTAAAAAATTGGGGGTTTTTTGCATCCCTCTCCTTATAAATAAAAGGAGATGAATAAGATCATCTTGTACCTCTGCTGTCTCCAAGTTTTATTGGAAATAATAGGCAAATGGTGAGTAAATCTCAGGAGGGTATGTGCTGGCAAATGGAATAGCCCTAATTTAAAGCAACCATACTTTCAACAGCGCCTCCATGGGGTAAGCTGATTTGTTTTGTTGTTTTGTTGGAAAGAGAAGTATTCCAGTAATCTGCATTCCTTTCTTGCTCGTACTTGATCTACTTATTTTGGAAAACTGTACTTGCAATGACAGATGATACAGAAACTAAGCTACCTTATTCATCTTCTATTTCTTTTCTTTCACCTCTTGGGTTATGATGACCTTCTGAGAAAAAACAGGAATCTGATAGCAATTTATCTCTTCACTTCTCGGAATAGGGTGGAATTTTTGGTATTTAGGGACTTTTTTTGACTGACTTGATTGGCTCTTTATTTTCTTTTTTCTGCTTTGCTTTACATTCCTGTAGCAATTCATTGGCCTGATGAGTTACGATAGGTTTTGGCCTTGAATAAAGTTGGCATGAAACATATGCTAGCCATGTGAGGAGAATGGAATGGGGTATAAATTTTTTTAAATGGGGAAAGGCTATACTCTGAACAAGCCATTTGTGCTGTAAAACCTCTAAAATCCAGATGTTTTGATGAAATGAAAAATAGCAATACTTCACATGTCCCAAAGAAGTTCTTGAGTTATAATGTGAATACATGAGCATATGGTTTTTATCCTGATTGTCAAGAATTTGTATCTTTAGTTAAAAAAAATCAAAATGAAGAAAATTATTTAAAAGTAAGGTTATTAATTGCATTCTAACATTCCCACCATATTTTTTGCTTGAATGTTGTAAGTGTTGGAGTCTAAGGACGTGTGTTTTACCAGGACAGTACTCCCAGTGTAACAAATTTACTACATTCATAAAACCTTCTTATTTGAGGCATTTTGAGGGGTGTATATATATACACTCATACCCATATATATATGTGTGTGTATGTATGTATATATATATAAAATTTGAAAATGTATTTATCTTTCAAGTTCTGTCAAGCATATGGGTACTTTACCATCCTGTTTTGGAGCCAGTTATGCTGCTCAAAAACCACTTACTCTACAGTATTATTAAAACCGCTATGGCTGGGCTTTTTATTTTTATTGGGTTTTTTTTTCCTAATACAAGACACAAATAATGTGTTAGTGGACCTTTGTAGAGGGCATTATTGTAGTAGAATCAATAGTTAAGAATATATCTGTACTGAAATCTGCTTTAATTTGAGATTAAATTTCAGTTGTGTGTAGGCTTAAATTAATAGAAGCCCACTCAGTTTTCCCCTTGGAGAAGGAAAGAAGTTTGATTCAGAATTGTCATGCACTGGAAAGTGTGCAAGTAGAGGAGAGAGAAGCATTTTTCATGTAAAATGTGTATGCATTTTTTATCAGGAATTTTTTTTTTTGCAGAACATAGTACTTGTTGTTGATTTCAATTCTTGCCTTCTCTTCCTATTGATAATTTTTAGATTATATTAAGCAGTTATTTGTGCCTGGCTTCTGCCTTCTGTTTCACTTTGCCATTCACTTGGGAAAAAAAAAAACCCCAAACATAAAAAATAAACAACTCCAAGCATGTGGCTGTGTGACTGAAAAAAGAACAAAACCTGCAACTCTGCATTTACAGGTGTTATTTGATTTAAGAATAGTAAAAGCAAATATTACCCCATTGGTGAAGTTATTTAATTTTGTTTTCATTTCTGTAGGCAGAAGAACATAAATTAAATTAGCATTTGAGTTTTGTATTTCAAGTAGACCAGGTCTGTTACCACCATTTAGTCCTCAGGAGTGATGAAATAAAATTAGCACGGCAAAATATGGTTAGGTTATTTATGGGATGTGATAACTTGAACCAGACTGTGTATAGATTGTCTATAACTTACTAAAACAATCCTTCAGAGCAGATTAATATGCAGCAGGTTCAGAGCAGAAAGATGATGAGCAGGAGAGGCCAATGGATTACTTCTCTGTAGCCCAGGTACTGCTAATGCTTCCCCTTTGTTAAAGCTTTGTGCGCGTATCCCATTCAATTTAGTTTGATGAGATGTGTGTGATATAAAGAATCAGCTTAAGGGTTTTGCTGGATCTGGACTTCAGTCCTTTCTATTAATGCAAATATGAAGAAATGAAATTTTTTGGCTTGGTTTTCTGTTTCAAGTGCATTCCAGTCTGTAGCAGTAGAGAGTCACAGAATATTCTGAGTTGGAGGAGATCCCCAAGGATCATTGAGTCCAACTCTTAAGTGAACGGCACATGTGGGGATCAAGCCCACAGCACTGGTTTGCTCCAGTAACCCTTCAGGACTTGCCACTGTAAGTCACAGCAGAATGAAATGTTCCTGCTGTAGCAGTTTATAAAACTCGCTTGTGTGTCTTGGGAAACTTGCAATTTGACATAAAAGGAGCATTCCATATGTTAGGAGTTTAATAAATGCCATAAATTACATCATAAATGTAATTGCTGGAAAGAGTCATTAGATTTGAACTTTACTGTTTTTTAAATAAGGATGCATGACTGTGAGACGTTTTTTAGTTTCTTAATGGAAGCTCTGCTTTCCATAATTACTGTATCTAGATCCATGTTGTAATAGACTGCATGTACACACTTTTTCTTCTAAGGTATATATATTCTGTATCTGCACATCAGTGAGATGTGCAAAACACAGACACATGTATGTATTGTATTTTATACACATATATCATTGAGAGGGGTAATTCCTGGGGATATGACCTTTCAATCACTTAAGTTTTTCTTTATGGCTACACTTAATTACACCACAACAGAAAGTGCAAAGAGCTTTGTCTGAAGTCCTGTGATGACTGTGATAGAACTGGGAATGAGTCCTGGGTAGTCCATTGTGCTGGTGGCTAGATCATGGCCTTCAAAGCAAGAAGTTGGTCAATATCATGAATTAACTATCCTAGCCCGTATCTTAACAGTTACATACCTGCAGAAAAGCTGTACCATTCACATAATTTCAAATGTGAAAAAGCCTGAAGTTTGCTGGCATTTCTTGTCCCACCAAGATCCAGCTGTACTGTGACACTGCTATTTTGTGTTGGAATAATACATTATAGTCTAGATGAAACCTTAGATAAAATATGGTATGTATATTAGAACATCTCAAATACGTTAAAGAATATGAGTATAATGTATTTTGGAACTGTATTTTCAGCCTGTGATTGGAAACACAGTTTTCTTTTAGATGCTTTTATGGACTCCCAAGTACATCTAGCAATGTCATGGCCATTCTTTCTCTGTGGATTCTGCTTGTGTATTTAGACAGTGGGTATGTGTGTGAAACAAAAATGGACTAGGGAGGAAAGGAATATCTGCAGAACGTTCTATTTATGCCTGTTTCACATTGTCAAAAACTGTATGCCACAATAGTCATGTGGGTGCTAACTTTCTAGTCTGCACCCATTCTTAGAATGAGGATTGGGTTCCTATAATACTCCATTCTTACCATGCATGATTCATTTTATCTACTGTGTTAGGTCAAGGTTCTTCTTAATGTAGTTACAGAGTTCTTCCAAGAGATACATTCCATACATTACATTTACACTAATGCTGTAATTCACTCGCATCATGGAAAAGTACAGATACTGTCTAAAAAGATCTCTCAACTTCCAATAAACCTTTTCTTTCTATCAGGAACTCAGGAACTGCACATGATCTTTCTGAGTGGCTGTGTCTTTTCTTGGCCTCTGGCTTTGCACATTTTTCCAGTCTTCATGTGGTTTTCATTCTCCTGATGCTGTTCAAGAGGCAAGGAGCCAGACTTGGCAGTCTGCAAGGCTGGCAGACAGGCATTTCTGATGGAATGGTGAAATGCTTCAAGCCACAGGGACCCAATCGTGTTTTCTCAGAAGCAAAACTTCCCCTGTGTTTAACTGGAGCAGGAGATCAAGTAACTTCAAACTTGTAACTTCAAATAGTAAATGCCTCATGGTTTTATTATGGGAGAGAAGTGATTAGGAGTCATCTCTGTAGTAATGTGCTGAGTCTTTTAGTACTTGTTGCTACAAATTCCTTGACATCATCCGGATAAAAGATAATGTACAAAACCCATGCAGTATTGCAGTGAAGTTCTTAGCATATTTAAAAAATAGATTATTTTGGTTTGGCTAAGATCTCATGCAAACGAAAGGTTTAGAATTGGTTCATCCTGAGTGGAGCATAGCCCCTTTGAGAGAAAAAAGGAACTTTTGGTGTCAACTGCTCTTGACCTTGAGATACTGAAAGCACCGAACAGATGCACATTAATTGTAATGGATTTTTTTTAAAGTTTGCATTTATATTCCTCATGTTCCAGTATGAAGAATAAAGAATATTGTGATGGAAATGGTGTCAACATTCAGCTGTTTCACATAGCCTGTAGCAGTGTCTTGGTGGGTCAGGTCCAAGGGTCCACACAGCAGAACAAAGGCTGGTATCAGGCTGTGCATTGTTTTAAGACAGTAGTGTGGGGCAAGAGAAGCAGACAGCCAGGTTGGGGCAGTAACTTGTGGGGAGTTTACACTCCCCATTAAATGCATTTGAGGGTTTTACTTTGGACAAAATTACATGTCCTCCTGTACACTGGACATCCCACTGCATGTGTTTCAGAGCAGCCTGCAGGAGAGGTATCTGAAAAATGCCCCTGTCTGGCTTGCGAGCCCTTCTGGGGGCCACTCAGGAGGTGCTGTTTTGTCCCAGTGTCTGTCTCATGCTTATGACTGTACTTGTCATTGCTCTGCCCAAGTGACACTTGTAAAGAGATTCCACATCCAGAAACATGTCTGATTTCTGTTCTACATCTGCTCCAGGTTTGTTTTCTGTTCCTGCATTTCTGTGTATGCTACCACTGCAGCTACTACCTGATGACTTCTCCTGACTTCTTTTTGCCCCTGGCAGTTGAGGCAGCTACTCTGTGAGCACACTCCAGATGAGCTGACGGCCTCCTGCTTCCTCCCTTACCTTTGTCTGAGGATGAAGACATGGACTGTGTATTGCCTTTACAAGTTTTCACTCTTTTGTGTGCTCTGCCCTACACCCACTGGGGAAGGTACCACAGG
The DNA here is from genome assembly GCA_013397175.1 of Platysteira castanea. Classification (NCBI taxonomy): domain Eukaryota; kingdom Metazoa; phylum Chordata; class Aves; order Passeriformes; genus Platysteira; species Platysteira castanea. Next base: position 2,869,452 of record VYXC01011827.1, on the reverse strand, counting down.
TGTGGGACACAAAGTTGGACTGGTAGAGCTAGTGCTTGCCTCTCTGCACTGAGGATGGTGTGGTAGGTCAGAACTTGCTGTTGTACAAGCTACTGCTGTGACTTTGCCATCATTGGATGAAATTTTGGGAGTCCAAACCTGCAGTCACAGGTGTGGCTATTGTCCTGTGGAGTCCCATGATTGCAGTACCTGTTGGTCAGTGGCTAAGCAGTTTGGGGAGGGAGGGCAGGTTTGCAGTGGGCAAAGTCATTATCAGGGTCTGCAGTGTCATCCTGCAAACATTGTTCCAAACAGTGCTCCCGCAGAGATGCTCAGCAGAGCTCAGTGTGTAGAAGTGAGGAGATGCAGTCTTTTCCTGGTGGCATTTGGCTGTTTATCCCTTTTATATGGGCGTATTTTCTTTGTCTCTTGCCTGACTTTCAATGCCTGTTTTGACTTCTTCTCACTGTTGGCAGATGCCTTTGGCTGCTAGTTCAGTGGCCCTCAGGAATCATAACAGGCTTCGGACTGAGTGCTTTTGCTAAGGAAAAACATGGCTGAAAAGTAGCAGCAGCAGCACACCATGCGGGAAAAGGAAGGGGTGAGAGTCAAGCTTGTGTCCTGCTCTTCTGAGAAGTGATAAAGGAGGGATAACTGACAAAAGGAATGGTAATAAAGTCTGTCCTTCTGCTCCCCTGGCTTGGAGAGAGGAGATAAAGTAGAAGGAAGGAGAGTAGTACAGTCTGCTCGAGTCCTGCAGTATGGAGATCAGCTCCCCTCTACTCTCAGCAAGCAAACATGTATTTCTCCCTGGGAAGCATCTGTTCCTTCCCTGCTTTTCTTTTAGCTTGCAGAGGAAATGGCCTGCCAGTCCTGTTCTAGGCTTTTGGCTGAAGCATCCCGTTCAGAGGACCGTGCCCTGTCAGCTCCTTGATAGGCTGTCAACACTCAGCTGACATGTCAGCTCATATGAAGCTCCAAAGGGTCTTCATAGCCAGAATCCTTCAATCCTAGAAACTGCCTCCACACTCTTTCCCACAAAAAAAAAAAAAAAAAAGCAGCAATCAAGATATCTGTCAGCCTTGTGATGAGCTGTAACATCCCTAGCCCAGGCTCCCTGCCATAGCTTTCCTGCTGCTGTGCCCCAGACAACACAGACACTTACGGCTTCTCCACTGAAAAAGTGGAGTGGAAGGCACAGCTGGAGCTAAGCAGCAGTGGGGCTGAAAAAGAGTTCAAGTAACATATTGGCTAACCTTGTTGTCAGACAAGATGAACATGGCCCAAAGTTACAAGGAAAGTGGTAAGGAAAACAAGGAAGGAAAGTGGAATCTGGAATGCCAGGAGCAGGGACAAAGACAACGAAAAAGGGTGATAGGGTGCTGATACGGCCTACACCAGAAATATTCCCCCAGGGACCAGCATGACCAGAGAATTAACGGGAACAAAATTTAGCCCAGCTTTGGTGCCTGGCATTGGACTTCCAGTCATGGGGAGAAGTGGGAGGTATGCACTCTGCCTGTGGCCAGCATGTTGAAATGGGAAATAAAAGCAAATCTTCCAACATCCTTCCATTGAATAGCACCTCCCCTGGTCCAAAATGAGGTCCAAAATGGTACTGTGGGTATCTCTGCAGTGGATCACACACAGAGCTAAGAAGAGCTCCAGGAGCAGGACCATGTTGGTGCTGGTGTTCCCCTAAGGGGGTGTGGGACCAGTTGGCTTTTCATCAGTGCAGAAGGAAAGGGCACTGCCCTGACAGCATCTGCCACCTATGCCTTCCAGAGAGGTAGAACCACCCTGGCCTGGACCAGTTGTAGGTCTTGGACATGGTGACCCCAAACATTGTGTGTAATGCCATTGCTGTGTTCCCCTGTGTTTGGAGAGGGAAGGGACTCCACAGCAGCTCCTCGCTGTGTCTGGAAGCCTAAGAGGGAGGTGTTAGCCTGACATTTATTATGCCCTGCTCACTTGATGTGAGCACTCGTGCATAGTGGAAGGAGGAGAAAAGATCTTCAGAAAGGAGTGGGCATCAGGAGAAAATAGAGCAGATGAAATAGGGAAAGAATATCAAAGGACAAGGAGTAGCTGAACACATAAACTAAAAAAATTTGAGGGTCATGAGTGACTGTAAAAATGGAGGGACAGATAGCATTTGACATGTTTAGCAGGAAGAGTTGGCCTTGCATGAGTTTTCAGTGTTTTGGGAGCTTTCCAGTGCCGGAGGGATGCTTTTTTGTTGTGTTGTATCAGTGAAGCCCGGCAGGGACTGCGGCTGTCATTCTGACAAGATTTGCTATCAAATTCTGCCTAAATAAAACCCATCGTATCATGCATGGACAGGCGCATGGTCTTTTACTGAAGAAGACAACTTACGTTTCTGGATTCAGGTCCCTTTTGGGTCTTTCATGACAATTTCTTTTTTTTTTTTTTTAAATCTGAGTGACATGCAAAATGTCCTCTGAGTGTGTTAGGCTTACTTCATTATTGAACAGGGAAAAGCTTACTTTAAGCCTTAAAACTCTTATCATTTCTAGAAAAGATCAACATTCAATTTAAATTTTGTTTAAAGAATAACCTGAGAACATTTAGGTAATTTGAATCTATCATGGAAACTGCACAATTTCTCCTTTCTTTGCCCCATTCTGTAAATACGTAGAATTGTTGCTTTAACAACAAGCATAATTGTGACTGCAGTTTAAATTATGGTTGTGAATGTTGTACTGAGTAAAATAATGTAGTTTGCAAACCGTAATGATTGTCTCAATGTTAACTGTTCTTCAGGTTAGTGTTCTTACAGCATTTGCATGGGTTTTGTGTGTGAATGCCTGACCTCCATTTTCTTTACCTTGATACATAGAGAAGCATTGATCCTATGTCTGTGAAAGTGCTTTATCTACTTGAGACCTTTGTTACTGTTTTGTTTTTCAGTGCCTATGTGTATGTGCACAGGTGATAGGTAGCCTAGTAAGTCTGTAGACTGTATGTATGTAAATATACTGCCAGGCAAACATCTCACACTGGGCCTGGTATAATGCACCTTTTTGCCATAGGTCTCAGTTTAGTGCTGCATTCCAGGAGCTTGCTGGTTCGTGGCTAGTCTGCAGCAGTGTCAGAACTCTTCAGTGTAATCACTTGGTGAAATACCGTTTGATCATTACTATCTTGCAGCCATAACATACTACAAAGCTGATAAAGATTGATCCAGGCCTCCAGATTGTGGCCTTCTCTTTTAGTGATGAGGCAGCCTGGAAATATGTTCATGGCTTCTGTAGAGGACAAGAGCTTACTAGTATTTGCCAAACACTGTGCTAGTGTTGCTTCCAGTTCCCCAGCTAGCTCCTTTGGCACTCGTTCAGGTATCTTGGCAAAACCCTGGCACGTGTTGCATATTTTTGTCCTGTGTCTTAAACAGTCTCAGTGGCTGGGTTTTATCTTATTGCAGTCATACAAGTGTGTAATATCCTGGACCTAAGAGGAGTCCAAGTGACACAATTACTACATGAAATTGCAGCCTGCCTTCTGTGATAGAACTTGCACACCCAGCAGACTCTTTGTTTTGTGTGCAGTCATGTTTTTGCAAATGATTTGATACTTGTGACACACTGAGATAATCTTAGGAAAAGCAGCAGTGGAGCGGAGTTTCCGAGATATGGGGTAGCACATGAGAAGTTTCAGCTGAGTCTGATGCTTGCTCAGCAGCCACTGTAGTGAACTGGTGTGGCTCTTCCTGGTACGTGGTAACCCATGCACTGTGATAAGGTCTTGCACAGGAACTGCAAGCTTAAGGCTTCCCAGCCAACTGGGTTTTTGCAAAACCTGCTCATTTCATATAAATGGAGCTCTCTTTAGTTGAATTGTACAGAACGCACAGCTTCCTTCTCCCCCCAAATAATCATCCTCTCTCAACTTGAGACTTGTAGTGATTAGCTACAGATTTTTCTTGAAAGGAACAGTCCTTTCAAGGGGAAGAGAATCTCATTAAGCCTTTGCTGTGAGCTGCAGCTCTTGATCAGCACTCGAAAGACAAGCTTGACAGTCATCAGGTGAGTTAAGAACTGCAAAAATGTTATCTGTCTCTGTTAAACAGTCATCAGTTGAAAGAGTTCATCTCAGTCTGAGAATACAGAGGCTTTTGCGTACGCTGTGGCACATAAAAAATTAAAAACATGGAGGATGTGAGAAGTCCTAAAGGTGCCACGCATTTCCAAATGAATTGATAAAAGGCCTTAAATCTGAAAGAGAATGAGGTATGAGGTTTACAAATAAACAGGTGGAATTTTTGAGAAAGTTAGAGATAAGCCAGGATATGGTTACTAGTGAAGTATAAACAAACAACAGTCTACTGATGTAGTTCCTCATTGCTAAGCCCTTTGTGGTGTTCTTCTATTTGAACAATTGTTTCCTGAATTTCTTAATAACAACTGATAAAAGAATTGACAAATAATCCAAAATTGCATGGGTTAATTCACTAGCAGTTATTGTACAGATTACTATTAAGCAAAAAAATTTAGCATCTACTGCTATCTCAAATCACAAAACAAAAGAACAAAAAGAGAGTGACAGAATTAATGGTCTTTTGTTAAGTTATTGTCTCAAAGTCTGGAACTGTGTCAGAATTGCTTTTTTTTTGTTTTGTTTTGTTTTTGTTGTTTATTTACTTAGGAATGCTCAGCTCAGATGCAGCATCTGTCTTTCTCTGCTGTCCTTCTACCCTATTTTTCCAGCTGGGTTGAATGCCTTGATGAAGCCTTTCAAGTGATCAAATAGATAAAATTGTACATATTTTGTGGGATTATTTTCATTGTTCTTCACCACATGTTCGATGAATACAACACTTTATAATTGTAACACTTTGTTTTCAAGCTGTACTCTTGTACTACTTGTTGTCATTGTTGTTTGTTTAGTTAGGGGGTTTTTTTACTATAGTAAATTCTTGTGAAAATTTGTCTTCTTATCAACAGGGAACCCTTCCAGAAACCTGAGTGAAAACTCAGACTACTTTACCACTGATATTTCATTATTAGCCTGTACTAGGTCTGGCCTTTTTGATGTAAGAGAAGTTAGAAATTGTTCTCTCTGTTTTGCAGAATCCACTTAGGACTGGGGAGAAGTGAAAGTGTCTTGGACGTGGGCTGTCATATGATTAGAAGTTAGAGCCACGTGAGGCTGCCCGTGACCTTTCTTTGGGCTGCTTTATTAGGAGCAGCAAGAGAACAGTATTAGCCAGGGCACAGAAGCACCGTGCTTTGCACTTTTTCCCAGGTTTGCTTCTGAGGTGGTGTCTGTGCAAGGAGGAGCTGACAGGAATAGCAGCCTGCAGTTCTGTTGTATGCTCACTGTGAGTATGCACTGTCACACACCACTGCGCCACCTGTAAAGGTTATTTTCTGTTCCTTTTAAAGAGAACCGTGAAAGTGACCTGTTTATTTGTCTCTGTATTTTATTATTTAGTTAGTTAGAATGTGCAATTAAGAAATTAGTTTTTGATGTCACTAACCCAAAAGGGATCCTATCCAGGGGGTAAGGGAAGTCTTAGATCTTGTCTGTGTAATGCTTTTTTAATTACCACCTTCATACCACGTGAAACAATTCTGTCCCTGTTGGACAGGACATCTGTTACATCTTTATTGCATATATTTACTACTTTGGGATTAGATTATATTTACTTCATTAATTCGTTCCTTAGCAGCTTTGAAGCTAAGGTTTTTCTGCTTCTTTCCTTTTAATTTCCAATAAATATTGTAGTTGCAGCACTTTGTCTGACAGAACTACACTGAGAAATAAGGGTAAACCAATACTTTCTCATAAACTCTTGCAGAATACTCTGCTGCTATTTGCAAACAAAATTGCAACAACAACCATTTTATTGCAAACTAAAAAAAATAAACTAAAGAAGTATAATTTGCTGTGGTCCATTGTAATGATGCTTGAATTTGTGGCCATTTTCCCATGACCCATATTAAACAACGGATTTCCATGCTATCAGTATTACTGTGTGGGAATTTTTCTCTTGAAAACAGAAACTGGCCACATTTTTCTGAAACGAGGGAGTAGGAGTTCAAATTCTGCAGACTGACAGGAAAATTTGCTCTAAGCAAAAAAAGCAGGGATTTTTTGCCAAGAAAAACTTTTTTCTTTAGTAAATCCATCACCCGTGCTCTAGCAGACTTGCCTAAAAAAACAAAACAGTACTTTTGGGAAGTGCTTTGTTAACTTCTAACAGCCTTTTCCACTACTCTTTGGCTTTCTCTCAAGCGTTCTTGCCAAGTTGAAGTGATGTGGTGTGTTTGGCAGTGACATACTGCTTTTAGGTGCCAGTGGTGAACTATTGCTTGCTAGTAGTTTTCAATATTCTGTGAAAGCCTCATCACTGTTAAATACACTGTTAGAGGTGTTACAGGAGGCGATATCCTATAATACCTTTTGCAGGATTTTCTTTCGAGGTCTTTTTTTTTGAAGGAATTTTTGTTTTTTCAGAGGGTTTGTAGGTGCTAGTGTGATGGATTTTTCTGTTTTTGTTTCTGAACTGGTTTCCTAGGGAAACGGGAGTTAAAAAAGGCTCACAGTCTGTCTGTCTCATTCCTCCAAATAATTATAACCGCACAATTTCAAAGCAATGTGTGAGAAATTTAGGCTGCTCCTAGTTTTGTGGAAGCTGGCAGTTGGGGAGAAGACAGAGACCTCTGTTAAATCAGGGAAAGGTGAGGAGAACCAAGATGTGCACTGACAGCTCACTGGCCAGTGAGCCAGTGCATTTCTCCAATGTAGCCACATAATTGCTGTTTCTCATCAGCTTGAGGAATCCAAGGGGTGGGAAGAAAAAAAAAACAGAGGAAAATTTGAGGCTGTGGCAACAAAGTTGAAGAACAGAAGCCTCTTGGTGGGAATCACTCTTCATTAGCTAATGGAGGAAAACTTGAGTAGGAATTTGCATAATAGCACAGGTATCTTTGGATAGCTGGAACTCTCCCTTACCTCGTTTCACACTTGCCTAATTCACAGCAAAGTAACTGATCCATTTGGTAGTTCTAGCTTTGTATCTTCCGGATTTAGTTAATCTGGTCACTCTGAAAATCGTTAATGGGGTAATACAGGGCTCTTCCACATGCCAAATTAACCAGGAACCTGGGGAATTTGCTTGACAGGGATTACTGCCACGCCATACTTTCATATGTTCCCATGCAAATCTTTGCATGTTAAGTATTTCATGGGTTTCCTGTGATGATTTTGAACAACGAGGAGTTGGGCCACAAGGTCTTCCTCTTCAGACCTGCAAATTTTGCAGATACCATAATTGCCAATACCTGAACAGCTTCAGTTCCAACTGGATTGCTCCCTTTGATGCTGTGGGGTAGCTGAGATGTCCAAGTACAGCTCACCAGTGGCACTCAGAGCGAGTCTCATGAGGGTGACACGAGGTCTGCTGGGACAGTAGAATCTTGATCTTGCTTTTGTAGACACAGACTTTTCACATAAAATTCACATACCCTGACAGAGATATTCTTACAATTAGCAGTGGTGGGAATATATTCCCATTATCAATATAACAAAAAATAGAAGTGTGAGGCAGGAGAGCTGAGAGGAATAATAAATACTGTAGAATGTTTTGCATTTGGTTTTTCATTGCAGTTCCCCAAGCAGGGCTGGTGATTGGAAACTAAGCCAGATCTAATTTGCTTTTATTCCTTTTTAAAATTTGATATTTTCCTGGAAATTTTGATGGAGTTAAATAGCTCAGTTTTGACTCTGTTTATAATCTAACAGCTGTGGTGTCTTCTGAGTCTTGTATAGGTGTCCACAGAAGTGTTCATCTTAGAATTGCTACAGGGTAATGTGTTTTTAAAAAATACAAATGCATTATAAACCCTTTCCTCTAAATTTACCTTACCCTGAATATCTCCTGTTTATACTGAATTTAATCACGTAGAATTCTCTTGCACAACTTTCTTTTAAAAAATGGCTAAACCTGGGGCCAGAACTTAACTGAGAGTATGCTTTCAGGTAACACAAGTAACACTGCTTGCTTGCTTCTGTGACGTGTGTTACATTTTTGGCTGCTTTAACATTTATTTAGTTTTGCCAGTAAAGCTGAAAACAATTTAACAGAGAACTATGAAAAATTACAGTATATTCTAAGTAGGGGATTTTTATTTAAAGGAGACCAAAAGAGCAGTGAGAAGTTACACTGTATGTTATCTTCCAAATGAAAAACACATATCATTTGGAAGTGTCTTCTCTTTATCAAAATACATAATATTTTAAGCCAGGCAAAAGATAAAAAGGTGAAAGTCACTATGATACTTTACTTAATCTAATTTAAAATATTAAGTGCTTAGTATCTACCACTGCCTTTTGAAGAAAAGGAATATCATTGGTTGATGTGGTCAAGAAATGAGAACATCTGAAACATGGTAATATATGGACTTCAGTGACAGGATTGGGAAAAATCCCTGTCTAGCTTTTAAAAAAATTGAACAAACTTGGCATGCAGAATCATCCTAAATAAGATTTTACAAGAAAGTCAAAAACATCTTTTACAACAGAAGGGGGAAATGCACGTGAAACACTGGCAATATAAAATGACAAGAAACAGAAACCAGCAGGTAACATTTGAATAAAACCTTCAAGCATTTCTAAAGCTATCTGTCCTTTTCCGTATATGTAATGCAAAGTGTTATGTATGAAATATATACAGGCATGACCTGCCAAGAGGATTTTGGTTTCCCTGGAGACTATCAGTTCTCTGTTGCACGGGTTGGCTTGGGGAATAAGAGCTATCTTGATAAATCCTAACCTTTCTTCCTGAGGTTATTTGATATGTCAGTAAATTTAGATCTTTGTGTTGTAGGTTGAATTTATAAAATTCAAATTCTTAAAATGTTCTCTCTAGATTCCAGCTATTTCTCCTGGCATATATTTATTATATGCAGCAATTACCTTGTGAATTGGGGAAAAGAAGAAAACCTTGATGGTAATACTTTCATGATAGTTTTATCTTCTTGTTTGTCTGGCTGTGCCAAGTCTTTGATTTTAATCACAGTTATCAGTGTATCATGAAAAACATGCATCAGATCATAGCAAGTGTATTCAGCCACAGTTACCTCTTTGTTGACTTCTTTCTCCTCCCTTTTTCTTAAATGTTTAAAATCCTCTTGTCATTTTTCAATTTGGAAACTAGGCTTCAGTCAGATTTATAGTTATTAACTATCTTTTGAGTATGGAAAGAAATCTCATGTAATGAATGCAAGCTACTTCGTTCATCTCTGCTTGGTTAAAATTGAAAACAGTAATCTCAAGGTTGTTCACAGTTGGTTTGGATGAAAATTCATAGATGGATATATGTACCTTTCTGCTTTTGACCTCCTTAAGGAATCAGCACATGCAGTATTTTATTGACAATAGGATATAGTGATTTGGAAAGCTAAAAAATGCTAAAAATTCTGTTTCAGAGGAGATTTTTCTCATCCAGTAAAGTATACCATAAAATGAATAAATTCTGTATAATTTGAAACTTAATAAAGTAGACAATTTTTTGTACTCATCTGAGGGTATTATCTGTGCTTTTTTTTTTAACTGCAGTGCTAGTTTGCTTTTTGTAAAATTTGCAAAGAAACCAGTGTTACTTTGTTATATTCTGCAGTTCTAAAATCTGAAATGAAAATTTGCCAGAAATATGGAAAGAACATTGAAATGAAGCATAAGACAGAGAGGAGGAGAAGGAAAGGAAAAGGAGGGGGTTATGACAGGGGGAAAAGACAAAATACCTCTTAAAAAGTATATGAGGGAATGAAAAGATTCTGTAGGCTGCAGAGTTATCTGTGAAACTTGCCAGTATTCATTATTATTGCTGCTAAGAAAAATGGCAGGCACATTAGTTAGAGAGGGTGTCAAAGCAAAAAAGATGCATCACACTTCCAAATTTTACAATGCCACCAACTTCTAAGATACCAGATCTCTTCAGTGAGTTGTACTATTATTTGCTCATTGAGTAGCTCCTCTTCCCCTCCTTTTAAATTATTTGATAACTGGCTGCTTGCTGTGAGAGACGTGACTTGCTGCACTGCTGGTGGAAGTGATGGGAAGTCCTGTTTCACTACTTCTTAAGCTGTTAAAGAGAGCAGCATTCAGTGTTTGACTTTGGCAGCTAAAGTATTGCCATCAGCAGATTCATTTAGTGTCTAAAGGCTTTAGGAGAGGGAACCAGTACTTTGAGGGGTGGTGGTGGAGATGGAAATACATGTGAATTAACATGCTGGTCCTTTCTGTAGTTCAGAATTATACCTTTCTCTCCTCTGTGGTTCAGTGTAATACTTGTCTTTTGGAGCTTATACAGAGAACAAATCTGTATGGGTAAAATGTAAATTTGAGCACTTTCTGTGTTTGGTTGGACATAATTGGAGTTTTCTTGGTTTTGCAAAATGTAAATTACTTGTCTTTGTTGTCTCTGTGTTTGGTCTGGATCAATTTAGGAAGTAGAACCAAGCAGGAGGGAGTGACAAATTTAAAAAATAGCATTTTGAATAACTACTCAAGTACAGAAGGGATAAGGTTTCCTAGGTTTATTTCTATGCAAGTTTAAATGAGAAGTCCCTCCCCTTTTTCACCTGCCTTTATTTTGCTTTTTGTAGTCATTATCCCTTTTTATTTTTTATATCCCTTTTTACCTCTAGTACGTGGTCTTCTGTTTGCCCATTTTGCATAATTCTGCCCACAAGCTACTGGGTATAAGCTGTGAGTCATTTAAGAAGTGATTGTTTAATTTATTTAAGTTACTAAACTTCTGTTTAGTGATTGTTTTTTAACTGAGTGGAGCTGATAGCCTGGGTGATAACCACATCATGTTTGTGCCAAACGTACCCAGTTCTTAAGATATTTATATTATGCTTGCAAGACAGAAATGATACCTCAGCTGGGCAGTGAGGAAGATAACTCACAGATACACTGAAATTCAACAACACAATTGGTCAGACAAGTTCATGTAATCTCATTGCATCTGTGAGTTATCTTAGTGCTTTCTGAGTTTGACTAATGCACGTATCTGCTGTTTCCTAAAGGAAAAAAAAGTGTTGGTGTTTATGTGTGTAGCTACATACATGTATATGTACATTTCTATGTACTTGCGTGCTTTCAGAAGGTATATGTGCAGTTTCACAGTCTTTCTGTGCATTTTCTTCCCTCTACCACCTTAAGATACAGTGCTTTGCTTTTGAATATCTTCAACTTCCATTATTACATTTTCACTAAAAGTAAACACTAGGAGGTTATTGAACAGACATCTTCATTTATGAAGTACTGATCGCTCTTGCATATTCATCCCTACTGTTTTTTATGGGGACATTTATTGTATTTGTCTTGAAGATTGAAAGAAAAACCACTGAGAATGTCATTTAGCATAACTGAAAAATCCACGTTTTACTAACATCCAGTATCTTGCCTCTGTTGACAGTCTGAATAGTGGACCAAGACTATCCATCCTCTCTATGAAATTAAGGAACCTCTGTATGCACCTCATGGAAACTCAAGCTCTGTTCAAAAGGAAAAGAGACTGTAGTACAGCTTGTACAGTTGTTACTCCAAAAGCTAGAGCCATTAGCTTATTGAATTCTAGCATTAGTGTGTTCCAGGTAATTCAAAACATATGATAGTGTCACAAGTACCATATTTTTTCTGCTAGTTTAGTTATACTGCTTTAGAATTTGTTTAGTAGGTTTTAGTTCAGAAACAATTGTTTGGAACTCATCACAAAACTTGCTAGAAATGTATTTAGTGCTTTATGTTCTTTAAGTTACGTTGTAGTAGGTTTGCCTTTATTTTCATTAGCAGTACCCTGATTCTGTGATAGCTTTGTGTTGTCGTTGGTGACAACAAACTATTTGTGGTTGAATGAGGAAAGAATAATTACAGTTAAGTGAGAGTAGCATGATTGCATTGTTCTGGCCCACAAACAATTTGTGCTGCATGAAAGAGAGTTACCTTAGTGTTTGTAACAAAGAATGAAAAATTTGCAATAGATGGCCTAATTTTTTTGTGTGTAAGATTGACACTGAATTGAAGTAACCTTCTCTCAGGATTAGTCTGTAAGTGTTTTGAGAATATTCAAGTAACAGTTTGCTGTCTTCTCTCCAGAGTAACAAATTGGCCTTAACAAGCCTGAATAGTTGGAAAGGATGATGATCTGGATTCCTTCAGCTGTTCCAAACTAACTGCTAAATAAGTCAGTGAAAAGTGCCTTAAAAACTTTCTTATTTATAGTACAGAGAGGGGATCTTTTCCAGTCTGTCCTGCATTATAAGAGAAAAGCCAACACTTCAAAATAGGTTGTTGCTGTGCGCCTTTCTCCGCTTCAATTCTGATGTGCCCCCAGCTCTCTGAGAGGGGCTGCGGTGCCGTTCAGCCCTCAGGCCCTGCACAGAGAAACCCAAGGGCTTTGGCAAACCAAAAAGGGTCCTTCATTTAGCAGTCAGTGTTCAGCATACCCAAACTAGCTGCTCCTAGTGGCACTGGTTTGTTTGTGTATCCTAATTCTTGTGACTGTGCACCTTCTGTCACTGCAGTTCTGCCTTCCAACAGGAAATCACAATTCCAGTAATAGAGGTAGTTCCAAAATTTCAAGTGGAGTGGAAATTCATAGAAACACTGAAAAAAATGTGCTTGTTTAACCACATGAATACAATTATTTTATTTCTGAGCATTATCCAAATTAAAAACTTCACTGCAGTTGACATGTTCCTACAAAATGTTTTAATGTAGGTGAAACTGCATCTTCTCATGGTAAACTTTTTAGTTAAATTTCTTTGGCTGGTACTAATACAGACAGTGTTTTATTCTTCTGGAAGTTAGTCTGCTGTAGATTTGGTTTCTTTAAATTAGATTAAAGTTGCTGGAAAGAAATTAATATTAAATTAAGAAACAGCAATCTTCATACTAAATAGAGGAAGTGTGCTTGCCTTGCAATTCTACGGAATGATCAGGGCTGTTATAAACAGTCATAAACGTGCTTGGGAAGTGCTCTGCGTGAAAACATGGGAAATTTTCTGGACTTCAGCCAGGTATCTGTGTCTGCACACACACACACACACACACACACACACGCGGAGTGCTGTGTGATACACTATCTTCCCACATTACTGTCTGCATTCGTTGCTGCTGTTTAGTTTCCTGCCAGTGGACATGCGATTTGCACCCACCTTGGTGGGATGCTTGAGATGCGATAGAGCGAGCTAATGCCATTTTCCACAAGGTGGTCACTAAAGACAGGAGGGAAATAGCCAGGTCTGTTATAAAACCCTGCAGGACATCAATGGATCGTGTTAGGGCAACAACTGTAGTACCATATGACCGTAATTTTGATTGTACCTTGTTTTCATCTTACATGCTCATTGCTAGATTTGTGAGGGACTGTAAATGCTAACACCTGGACACTATTCAGGTTCCTCTAGGTGGTCTCCTAGGTGCTCTGTGTAATGCAGGAAGGAGATTTGGGTACTTTGGAAGGACAGCAGCAAAAAAATCGTGCTGAGCAGGGAGGTGCATGGAGGGAGTGAGTAGGAGTGACTACGTGTGTAATGTGCCTGAGTACTTGCTTCTTTATAGCTCACAGGCTCAGCCCTGCTCGGGGGCGACTGTGTGGCTTTGAGGCCTCACTGGGGGAGGGAGAGCTGCGCTGAGGTCGCCCCTGTGGCCCTTCTGTCAGCCACCTCCCTCTTCAGAGGATGGTTCCATGAGCCCTGCGCTCCCCTGGGGAGGAGATGGGAGGACATTGTTCTTTCTGTGAGTCACCTGAAACATCTATAGTTTTGTAGGAGGGCCTGCAAGATTTGTGGTGCTGGACAGAGGAGGTGCAAGGGGAGGCATGAGTGGGTCCATAGTTCACTGGCTATGGGTGTCTTGAGCAGGAATGGCTCACAGGAATGGCCATGGATTGGGAAATAGTCTCGTCCTTCACTCTGAGAAAGAAAACAGTTGAAGCTGTATTTCTTGAAGAGTCTGAGCCTGATAATATGTGTTAGGCCTGGTCATATGACATGGAGTGCAAGTTTGCGGATGATACCAGGCTGAGTGGTGCAGTTCACACACCTGAGGGGCAGGATGCCATCCAGAGAGACCCTGGACAAGCTCAAGGAGTTGGCCCATCTGAACCTCATGAGGTTAAAGCAGGCCAAGTGCTAAGTCCCACACTTGGGTCATTATCAAATATCAGTACAAGCTGGGGGTGAATGGATGGAGAGCAGCCTGCTGAGAAGGACGTGGGGATACTGGTGGATGAAAAACTGGGCATGACCGAGCAGTGTGCGCTCAAAGCATGCAAAGTAGAGTGGCCAGCAGGTCAAGGGAGGGGATTCTGCCCCTCTCCTCTGCTCTGGTGAGGCCCCAGCTGCAGTGCTTCTTCCAGCTCTGGGGGCCCCAGCACGAGAAAGACGTGGACTTGGAGCAGGTCCAGATGAGGTCCACAAAGCTGATCACAGGGCTGGAGCACCTCTCCTATGAGGAAAGACTGAGGAAGTTGGGCTTGTTCAGCGTGCAGAAGAGAAGGGCCCAGAGTGACTTTATTGCAGTCTTTCAGTACTTAAAGGAGGCATATAAGAAAGGTGGAGACAAACTTTTTAGTAGGGTGTGTTGCAGTAGGACAAGGAGTGATGGTTTTAAGCTAAAGAGATAGATTTAGATTGGACATAAGGAAGACTTTTTTTTTACAATGAAGATGGTGAAACACTGGAACAGGTTTACCAGAGAGGTGGTGGATGCCCTATCCCTGGAAACATTCAAGGTCAGCTTGGATGGGACTCTGAGCAACCTGATCTAGTTGAAGAGGTCCATGGGCCTTGCAGTGGAAATGGAACGAGATGCTCTTTAAAAAGCCTTCAACCCAAACCATTCTGTGATTTTATGAAATGGGAGTAATATGCATGCAGCTACCAGGTAACTGAGTTGCTACATCACTTAATAGTGTGGGTCTGTTGAGTTTGCCAGTCTGCCTTTGTTTGCAACCCCTGGAAACAGAGGGGTTTTCTTCTGTACCTGGTATGGACAGAGAATGTGTACAATCTCTGTAACACACTGTTTTGGTCTTTGTTTTATTGCAAAGGCAGGGGGACTGGAGCTAGGTGATCTTTCAAGTCCCTTCCAACCCAGACTATTCTGTGATTCTATGAAAAAGGCTTATTTAATGTTCCCTAATAAATTGAGGAACATTTAAAGTGCAGATGAACATGAAAACCTTAAAAGGGAACAAGGAATAGTTAAAAGGAGTCCCCATTGTTTTTTGTGGAACATTTTCATCTGTGATGTGAACTGTCATTAAGGACTCCCTCCGCCTCTAACAGCTGTGACTAGAATAAGAGCACAAAAGCTTAATCAGAAAAACATGTTGAAAAATGAAGACCAAAAAATACCCACACTTAATTTGTTTTGTTCGAGTAAGCAATGTAAGCAAATCTTATAGGGTAGTAGATACACAGGATAATAGAAATTTAGAGTAGAACTGTATGCTTGCTCTTTTAAATAAAGTATTAAGGGTGGGTGCCAAGAAACTAAGACCCAGATTTGACCCCAGATTTGACCATTTCAGTAAAGTGAAATTAAATAAATGCCATTTTGGCATTTAACATTTCAGCTTTTCTGGGACATAGCTATCATTCACGTAATAGGAAATTAAAAAATAATAAAGTTCATTTTATCTTTGTCTTAAATGTAACTGTCAGGAAGAGGAAGTTGCTGTTTATCAAATAGACTAGAGTTAAAATAATCTAATTCTGTTTTGTATATCTATTATATAAAGACGTACTGGACTTGATGGTGGGTGTCACTAAGCATGGGCTAATAGGTGAATCCAGGGATTATTTTATAAGTCACAGTATACCTTTCTTACTTCAGAGTGTTGGTTTACAGCATCTCAATGGTACCCAAATCTATTGTTTTAATATACAAAAATCAGACTATTTCTTATAGACAGTTGCTGTAGCTGTCTTCTCTCTTAATATTTGATCAGGAGACATCTGCCTTGTTGGTGTGGACCATAGCACAGTTGTCAGAGGTCACATGAGATGCTTCAGTTTGAATCTAGTTGGTGGCTGTTTGTTCTCTGTGGTAGAAGCCCTGGATGATCCATTGGGAGAGAAAGAGGAGCTCCTTAACACAGGAGGAACAAGTTCTCTTCAGTATCTGCCTCCCCAGTCGTGTTTCTCAGCCTGCTCTCAGTCCCTCAGGGTCGCTCTGGTAGACTGTGCCTCCTTTCTCTTTTTCCCATAAATTGCTTTTTGGAGCTACAGAAATGACCACTTTCAAATATACATGACAAGCTGTAGATTTTTATGGAAAATCACTCCTCTTATTGATTTCTCTGTGGTAAGAGGAGGGTAAGTGTGAATATTTGGTCAGGTTTTTCCATTAGCAGCAAAGAATGCTCAGCTCCCTAGACCCAGGAAAGTCACCTTACAGATATCAGTTGTATTAAACAAACATTCTTTCCTTTTGAAGGGTCTGTTAAGCTGTAGTTTTGTGTATGAATCTGAGCACTGCTCACTGAAAACACTGGAAGTGTTTTCAGCTTCAATTATCAGTCAGGCAAACTAATTTGTCTGATGATCCATTCCAAAAGCAGCGAGCACTACTGTTTCCACCTTCAAACTGAAAAATCTGGCGTCTTTCATTTACAAGTTTCTTACACACTCATCTAGATGATAAACAAACAAATCTTTTGAGGTCACATTGAGAAATGAAACAGTAAATGCAGAATATAGACCAGAATCCAAAACTTAAGGCCAACTGCAGTTCAAGAGCAACAAGAAGGCTGATAAAAGAAGTCAGCATTATCTTTTGGCAAAATAAAGGTTTATAAGCACTGGTGTTACACAAGTTTTTGTGTGGTTTTTCATTTGCTCTTTTACCTTGCACAAGTCCCTGTTGTGCACAAGCTTGGTCTTCCTTTTGCTTCCAAAATGGCGTGGTTAGAATTCTCTGTAACAACTAAACCAAGCATTTTAATATATTTTACTGGAAATTGGGTAAGGTTTTCTAAAAATGTTAGCATTTTTCTAAGGTAAAGTAAAGAAAGACTACATTGACAACTGGTTTAATAAATTAGATGTTTCCAATTAGGTCAAACTTACAGGTGTGCACTGTAAGGGAATTAGCTGAAGAAATAATTGAAATCTTATAATTTAAGATTGAAGACTGTTGAAGAATGAATACCACTCTGTAGCAAAGTGTGATGTCCTTTTTTAACCTACATTTAAAGAGAACTGTGAGATTGTTAGCACAGCTTTATGCCCAGAAAGATACTGGAAAAAATGAGTTATAGGATATCCAGAGGATGATGTGTAGCAGGGATTTCTGGGGAGGAATCTGCATAACTCAAACCACTCGGAGAGTAACAAGAACACACAGCACAGTTCTGTAGATCCAGAAAACTCTTAAGACCTTGTGGGCATCAGTTGTATAACAGGAACTGTCTTTTTGCTGTGAAGGATCTCTAGTCTGAGGAGAAATTAACAATAGTTCAGCATCAAATCAAAAAGATGTATTAACTGTAAGGCTTAAAATTGTTGTGCTCAGAGTCTGTTAAAATTAATCATTTTCATTAAGTATTCCAGCAATTGAGTGTGTTCATTACAGTCTGCCAATCTGAGAAGTGCTGTTTATACTGTGGAAGTCAGAATTCAGAATGGCCCTTGAAAATTGACAGGAAAAGCCCTAAAATTCACTAAGAACAGGAAAATTTGCCACTGTTAGTTGTGGGGAGAAGAATTTCCTCTGTTTTTTTTCCCACGGATGATGTAAACTGACATAGGATGTAGTAAGTGTTAAAGAGTTTTCCATGCTGCAAAGCAGTGGTGAGGCTTGTGCTGGATCGCTGTGGTGAAACTTAGGTACTATACTTGAAAAATGTGACCAATCAAAGAGAATCAGGAGAGAACATCAAAAGTTACTTAGAAATACAGAAGACATGAGAGCAGGAGCATTGAAAGGACTGAGTTTATACAGTGTAAAGAAAGTAAGATTAAGGCATGAATGGTATTAGGAATTATAAAAGTCTGTTGCAGAAAAGAAATACTCGAGTGGGGAAGTAGCAATCTTGAGTTTAAGAGAGGGAAATTTAGGCCACATGCTAGGAAAGGGTTTTGAATAGGAAGAATAGAGAAGTGCTGAAAAATGACTTAGGGGGCTTGTGGAATTTCCATTACTAAAGGTTTTTAAAAATAGATGAGAAAAACGGAGAAATAACTAAACTAGAACTGATCCTGCCTCTAGGTAGTAGCATGAACTAGCTGGATGATCCCACCCATCTCTATTTTCTGTTACATTTCTTTTTTAATCAAGTTAGATCCCAAGGCTCCAATTACATGCATTTTCATCACTTTCTCCTCATGTTTAGCTTTTAGGAGGAAGCAGTCAGTCTCCCATGTTAATGACTAGACTTTTTACTAATCTTACTCAAGCTATCCTCAGAAGAATCCTGACACTACATACATACGCCAGGTGAGCACCAGCTTTCATAGAAGATGGTTAAAAGTTGGAGCACCATGACCAGAATTAACAGTACTGAGTAGTGTTTAGTCATTCCATTGTATCCAAGTAAACCCCTCATTTAGAAATTAATTATTTGCAGTGTAGTAAAAAATATTTGGGGTCTCTGAGCCTCAGGAGGAAAAATGGAGTTGTAAAATCTGGGTTTCCCTACTTTGATCCCCAGTAGGCTCCAGTAAGTAACTGTTGGGTTTATTATTTATTATGCATTATTCACTGTGCCATCTTTTTTTATGACTCTGAAGTGATTTGTATGCTGTTGTAGAAGGTAGAGCTCTATTGTCTGTCAATACACATGTTGCTTGGATCTCTTTTTTTTTTTTTGGTAAAAATAATAAAAAATTCTACATCTTAAACTCCTGGTCAAAAAGTTCCATTATTCGCTTCTGGAACGTGGTCTTTTATGAAGAAAAAAACATACCAAGCACATCTATCCCATTATTATTTAAATTATTCCTCTGTATTATTTGGTTTGAATATTTATTAGTTTTTTGATAACTCCTTAAATTATTCATAAAGGGTAGCCGTACAGTTTGATGAAAAAAGCAGTAAAATGAAACCTTATTTTGCGTTGCTGGCTTCTTTCATACAAGCTATTCTCCAGTGCTGTTTTTTTTTTAGCAAAGGCATGCAAGGTGCTGGGAACCTCTGCTGTGTTTCTTGCAGCATCCCCTCTGTCTTGGTTTCAGTGGGAGGGAAGAACATCCAGCACCTCACCACCCTGTATACCCTGGCGTGGCGTAGATGAAATAATAAATATCATCCAAGCGAGATGAAATGAAGAGCCAAAGGTCAGGAAAGAGATGTCATTTCCCATAAAATATGAAAAGTGTATGAGGAATTACTGACTTAGAGAGAAAGAAAATGGAAGATTGTTTTAGGTGATTTGTGGGATTTTCTTTTGAATCCCACAAGACTCCAAAGAAATAAGGGCAATTGCTGTGCTGACTGAAATATCCATGTGTGTGTCAAGTGTCTGACAGGAATCAGCAACAAATACTTAACAGGAAGGCATAAAATGCTACAGTAAGCAGATTGGGGAAGGATTATTTTCATATACTGTGTCTCATCCTCATCTCTAATATGTATAGGTTTGCTTAAACCCTGAGGTAAAAGATTTAGTGTTTATTCTAAAAGGTTTTTCATCGCTATAGGTATGCATCACTCAGCATTCCTATTACCAATATACCTACAAAATTCTCTTCAGACATATTGGCAGATACTTGGTCTCATCAGCATTTTGCATCAGTGATCTTTTAGTCTGATTTTATGTAGATGGATGCTTCTTTTTATAGCTTTTGAATTTGACATGTTCTGCCTTCATTGACTCTCTCTTTTCTCTTGTGTTTTTGACTCATGGCTCACTCTTCTCTACTTGCATTACTATGGCGACTACTAAAACCTAGAATATCTTTTGACCAACTGCCTTGCTTTCATTAAATTCTTCACTTTGTCTCTGCCAGACTGTGTAGTGAATTTGGCATTTTAATGTATCTGACTTCTTGTTTAATTGCACCAGTCTCTTGTGTAATACAAGTCCTTCGCCAAGAAGGACTGTCTGCTTAAAATCTGAAATACAAAATGGGTCTCAAGAAAGGTCAGTTGTGGTGTTAATATTGTAGATCAGTGTGAATCCTGCTTGACTCTGAAGAGCCTGGATTTTAAAATACAAGATAGGCCAGTGTCGGACTATTGACCAATTTCTTTTTGTTTCCAGCTGAGCTGCCAGGATCATCTGCAATCAAGCTCTCCTCCTTGTGTGATCTTCCAGCTCAGCTGCAAGAATTGTACCAGCAGGGCTTTGTCTTGGCTGCTGTCCACCCTTTTGTGCAACCAACTGATGAAAAAGAGAAAACTCCCCAGGAACAAATCTTCAGGGCTGTGCTTATCAAGAAAACAGAAAGGTAAAGCATTTCCAGTGAACTGGGATAAAAATAGACAATGTGATTTCCTGCTGAGTTTTGACCTACATCAGGAAATTATAGCAGAGTTTACTGTGCAAGACTTGATTTTTTTTTTTTTGGGGTGGGCTTGAATAGGCTTAACATGTTCTTCATGTTTACAATTTGTCTGCAGTTTGGCAGGCAACTTGGAGAATAACAAGTTGAAATATGCTCTGTATTTTGGGATGTGTTGTCATAAGAGGCAAACAAACAAGCCCTATGCCTGACAGTTTGTGAGGATGGTCTTGTTGGTACCCTTTAAGAATTTATTAGATTAAATTATGACAGAAGAATTGTTTGCTTAGCAAAGGCGTATTTTTTATTTAGACAGTTAGAGTTAATGCAATTAATTTGAGAACTGTAGTACTAATGCATACTTCTTAAATTTATGTGTAGACTTTAGGCCCTTCTTTCCTCTAAACAATTCAAGTTCTTTTAAATTTTTAGTCAGTCCAAACTCCATAAATAAAAAGATTGCTTTTCTGCTTTGTTCATTTCTTAAAATGTATTAAGAATACTTTACGTAATCGAAGTCTGGAGATGAATAAAGAAACAGGAATTCTGTTCTTCTATGATTTAATATGACTTCTAAAAAAATCAATAGGATGTGCTGTTAAATAGCCCAGAAGAAAATGAAAATGTGGATATTTGTAAATAAATGATTCTTGGTTAATGATTTAAAACCTAATTTAATATTATCTGATCACCCCCAGCTCTGCAGCTGCCTGTATTATTGCAGCCGTTCTCTGCAGTTTCCTACAGTAGTTGCATTCCCCAGTCCAGCCCTTCTTACAATGACCAATTCTTAGGGCTGGCAGATAATTAAACCTCTGTCTGCCAATCCTAGTCCCTCTCTTTGTGCTGATGCTTGAAGGAAAGGATGTAGCTGTTTTATACCACTATTTAAAAAGTAAACCATTCACCGTTCTGTTTGCGGTAGCCTGGTATCCAGTTGGTACCAGTTATGGACAGGGTTGAACTTCAGCCTCTGACCCAAGGAAAAAGTTCTGCATTTTTTTGTTAGCAAATATATGT
This sequence comes from Platysteira castanea, assembly GCA_013397175.1. Lineage (NCBI taxonomy): Eukaryota > Metazoa > Chordata > Aves > Passeriformes > Platysteira > Platysteira castanea. Next base: position 2,847,967 of record VYXC01011827.1, on the reverse strand, counting down.
AGGCATTAGGTGTTACAGGCACCTTCTTTAAGCTTCTAAATAACTATTTTGAGCTTAAATAACTAATTTGAGCTTCTAAAATAACTCTTAATTTACCTTGACTTGATTTTGGTCTTATTAGTACAGAACTTCATGCTGGCTTGCCTGATATTATTGTTTAAATGGCTTCCATTTTATGTCAAAACATAAAATATTTCGCTAAACAGTGGACTTGTTGAGTGATGTTGGGCTGAGCTTGCCTGGTTTTGGGGCCTTGCCTTCCTTGCCTACACAATACCTTGCTACAAGCAATGACAGTATTTACATGCATGAGTTTGTAATGTTAAGTAAGCACTTCAGGACTTCTGTTGGATTGGGGTCTGAGCATTCAACATCTTCCAGGTCTGAGCTCTGAAGACCTGTCAGGGAAGAGCAGCTTCCTTCTCAATGGAGTGATGTGGCCTTCAAGCCAGAGTGCTCAGTGTGTCGCCACGCTTGTGCTGTATCCAGTAGTTCACATCTGTGCAGAGTGATTGTGGAAGAGTACAAAATCTTAATTGCCTGCTCACTCACTCGGGTGCCAGTGTTTCACACACTTTAGACAGCTGTAAATGACTGTACAAAATTGAAGACAGTAGAGAGTCTTGAACCAATTAAATTTCCTTTTACATTCACAGTCCGTTTCTCTGCATTCTCTTATCTGTCATTTCTGACTGCCTAGGGAAGCGGAAGAGACGTGGTGAAGCAGGAAAAAAACAAGTACCAGAAAGGGAAATTACATCAGTTTGATGTTTCATGTAGCTCAAACGTTCCTGAGTTTGGCTGAGAGTACGGGAGCGGTTTCTCCCATAGTGTGTGGGTGCAACAAATATTTGCATTGCCAAGTGCAGTGAAGAGAGATGGGTGTTGCATGGATTTCAGATGACTATGGCCTGCATAGAGAGCACCTGTATCTGACTGCAAGTTTATATCATTCCACAAACAGCTGGGGATTAAAAATGTGTTAACAGTATGAAAAAAATAGACGTACTGTTAATTTTTTTAATTAACCTTTCTCATTACACTGCTGATAATGATAAATTATATTTTTTCCCCTGAGAACTGTCAGGTGTCTTGTCACCTCAAAGCAGTCTCTGTATATAACAGTTAAATCGTGGGTAGAAGGTAGGTCTGCTTAGGCTGATTATTGATCAGATGAGTGTTTATTTCTGTCATAAGATCTTAGGAGTAAAAGTAGTTCAGCCACAGTTGTAGGATCACTAGTAACATCATTTATGCTGTGGGGTACAAGTCGGTCCCTTTGGTGGTACGGTGTTCATGGGGAGCCAAGGAATCATAAAAAACTGTACCTTGGTGTGAGACCCACCCTTGGGCTTCCTGGGCACTTCCTGCAGAACACCTGAGGCAGGAGCTCCTTTCTCACTGCAGGTGTTTGACCACAGATGGCTCCAACACTCTGCACTTCATCTGTCCGTTGTGTGGCAGATACCAGGTGTGCTTTTCCACCTTCCTATTTTTTGTTTCCTGAACAGAACAGAAGTGAAATTGTTACGTTAGTGCCTAGAGTAATGCCAATTCCATGTATACAGAGACAGAACTGAATGCTTGAATTAGTTTTAGTCAGTGTTGCACCTTTCTATGTCAGTTTTATGTATTAATATTAATCCTGTTGACTTGTGCTTTGAGGACTTTGTTTTATAGCTCTGCCTCTCCAAAGGTAGGAAGAGGCTATGCCAGCTGCAGCAGATGATGGTTATCATGGAACACCATGCTGCTGCTGTCAATGAGATTTGCAGTGCCTGAATTTGTTCAACAATAAAATGGAAAAGGTAGTGCTGGGGCATGTTATGCATTAGAACTCGTGGAAACAGTACCTGTTAGTGTCAGTTTTAGCCTATTTTGCCATTGTCCTGTAGGTTCAAAATACTCTGTGTGAATTTGAAAAGCGACTTTTAAAGTCACTTTGATAGCTTTCTATTTGATCTGTACTGGTATCTCTGGCTTTGTTATCTTGGCTGTGTAATCATTTGTGGTAAATATGGAAATAGGAGTCATTCCTGCTGTAGGATGTTTGAGGAAACACATTCCTAACCTGTGCGGAAGCTGTATGTGTTGAAAACCAAGGATGATCCACTGGAATTGTTAGGGAAAGTATGAAATAAAGGGACAGATTATTAAAAAATCAAGAATGTAATTGTTTGCAGTGCAAAAGGCATCATGTTCAATTAAAGTAAATGAAATAAATGTAGGAGTGTTTAGTTCTTTAAAGTCACTGGGCATGAAGGTAGTCTACCAAGCCACTAAACAACTGCCATTGCTCTCATTAAATTTAATATAATAAATTTAAATATTTCTGTAGTATCTAATGGCATGACGTACACTAACCAACTGATTGGAAAGTGGTTTGGAAGTCACATAGAATAGAGTCAGATAAAAGGATAATAATTTCAGTGCTTGTGAATACTCTTTCTCCATGTAAATTTCAGTGGTCTTAACTAAAAAGCAGTTGTCTGTTCTATCGTCTGTGCTGAGTTCTGAGATGTGTGGATTTCTTGAAGAAGAAATCTTGAAGAATCTTGTATCAATTATGTGAAGAAAACTCTTTGAGCCCAGGTTTTTATAGGCTTTTTTTCCTGAATTTAGGGAAGGCTCCAAGTGTGAAGTATAGGTGTGGCCTGCTGGTTCACATTCGCACTTGAGAAGAGTAGATTCACGCTGATTTACACTTAAAATCTCAGGAAAGGGAATATAAGCTGGTACCTGAAAAGCGTGAACGTGTGGTAGCGGGTCTCTGCTGATGGAAGGGACAGGGGAAGATCCGTGTGTTTGGGAGGTTCTGGCTAACCAAGACGAGCAGAGTAACACGTGTGCTGCTTTCATGCCCCAGAGGAACAGAATTCAGTAGTTCTTTGTGTGTGCAATAACCTTTTTCTCCTTGGCCTTTCATTTCCACACTCACTGGTTTTTTGCTTTAAACTTCTCTGTGTAGGTGTTTTGGATGCATTATTATTTTGTACAGCTTGTGGCTGTTGCAGGTTATCCTGCAGGGAAATTGCAGTCAGCCCCTGAACAAAATGGTAACAAAACCATAGCACAAAGCTGCTTTAACTTGTTCCCAGCAACCTGTAGTGTGATACTCCTGTCTGGTATCTTAAAGTTTCAAAATTCAATGTCAGTAAAATGTTTTGATGTCTCTTTCTAAATACTCAGCACTGGAAAGCAACCTCCATTCTCTTTCACCAGGAAAGATACAGGGCCTGGGCTCGTAAACTCTCTGCTTATAATAGTTTTGACGTGTTTGCAGATGCTTCATTTCACCATGATAGAGAAGCGGGGGATATAAATGGTATTCCAAAGAATTTCTCTCCGTTGTGCCATCTATGTCTTAGGACATACCATCTGCAGGTTTTGCCTGCAGTCAGTAAAGGAATTAACAGGGAAACGTTGCTCTCCAGAAGTAGACTAAGTAGTATAATTTAAACTTAATTTTTTAGAGTTTCTAAATGTTATATATTTCTGTGTTTACCTTACACAGCTTTGCAGCTGTTTTCCTTTTCTGTAAAATAATGAGGTGTCAGGTGTTATAGAGATTCACTTGATGAGATGTTTCTAATTCTATTTCTGTAATTTCCCTGTATCTATTAGTCCTGACAAAATGCAAACTATCATCACTTGGATAACAAGAACTCTGTTTATCTACAAAGGAATTTGACAGACTGAGTTCAAAAGTTTAATAGTAAACCAAGATTTTTACAGTTTCCTGATTTTGCTGGTATTTCACTTCAGTGTTTTCACTCTGTTGAAAGTAGGTACTTTGATGCAATATATTTTTATTTTGGATATAAATGCATACATCTGTATGTCTGTTTGGTTTTCATGTAGGATTTAAGCTTGAAGATGGGAAATGTCTGAATTTATCTTCATGAGCATTAGGATCAAACAGGTTTGTGTGCAACTGCAGCGTGTGCTGTTGCTCTCAGCAGGCTAATTTCAACTTCATGAAAAGATAATATTTATTCCATACCCAAGAGTCAACAGATATCTTCCTTTAGCTCGAAGGACAATGGTTTGAGTTTTGCAAGCTTGTTCTTTGTTACAAGTTCAAAGAAATACATATTTCCTCACAATAGCTTTTAACAGTGACCCGAAATAAATGTTCTTTCTTCTGTGTTCTGAAAGTTATAAACACTGCACATTAAAGATGCCTGTGTACCAACACATGCCCAAATCTTTCTCAAGGAACTCTATATACTGTCATTAAAAAAAGTTTATAAATTTACTAACAAATAATACATATTCCAGTGATAAGGTTTCCTATAGTAAAGAAAATGTTTAGATAATAAAGTTAAAACAGTGTCACATGGGTTAGACTTGAGGCTCTTATGATGCAATATACCTGCTTTTATTTTTATAAAAAATGGTTTGGTTTTTGGCTGGGCATTGTAAAATCTATGGATTTTTAGATGTTGGGTTCTTGGTTTTTGGATACTGTAGTTCTGCTGGATTTTTAACCCGAAATTGTAGAGATACCAACCACTCATGTTAATCACTTTGGTGTGGTTTTATTGTTTTCATAATGTAGACCAGTTTGTTATGAATGTACCGTTTCATTTGAATGGTAGAGCTATTCCTGTGTAGTGGAAAATCTCAAAACTGCGCTTACATTCTTAGCATCATCTTAATGAAATAGTAATTTTAGAGTGTCTGTGCAGTTTGCAAGTGTGTTTTGGCTTGCTGAACTCATGGGCATAGGGAACTTCAGGAATATTAGGACCAAATGTTGGCTTGCTCTGTTCCTTCTTGTATTTGAAAAGGATTGGAAATCCAGTTTGTAACAGACACCAAGTTGTCAGCTTTAATAGTTACTGTGTAAGTTATTGGTTCTCCACAGCTGGTTATGGTTTTTCTACCATGAAATGGTGCTTAACAGCAAACAGCTGTGCAGGAAATGACAACCTACTGAAACAACCATCGTAACATATTTTTGGCCAGTGAACTTCCAATTATAATTTAAAATCTTACTTACTCTGTGTATCATCATCTTGTTTAGTGGCACTAGAAGCCCAGTTTAGGGTTCAGGATGACACTTTTTGGAAGTCTATGGTCCTGAGCCTTTTCCATATTGGTAAATATGAAGGTACCCTCTACCCCCACCCCACCAGGTGTGTGAATGCTGTCCCTCTGCTCAGCATCAGGTAGAGTGAAATTCCACCTCAACTCTTTGCCATCCCATGGTTAAGGTTGTCCGTGGTGGGCACTGAGGGTACCTACAAATGACAGAAGAATCCTTCTTCAGGAAAATTTTTCAAAGTAAACAGACAAGGAGATGTATAACAAAGGAAGAAAAACAAATGAAAGCCAGGGTGTGTAAGTTGCAGTGAAGTTTTCTGTCAATCTCCATGGCCAACCAGTGGTTGTCCTCTCCTGGGGTGGGAGGCAGGAGGCTGCCCTTCCTCGCTGCAGGGGAAGTGCTGGCATTGTTCACCCTGTCCCTTTGGTCCCCTCTCTGCTATCCCACAGTGTCCTACGGGGAGTGCAGGGTGTTGTAATGAGTGCGGATGTAGCAGCTTCTCCAGGTCATCCTGGCTTCCAAGAAGGGTACAGCGTTAGTGTATCCAGGTGTGCTTCTTTCAGGCCTGGACCTTTTTTTCATTAACCCAGCCATTTTTTTTATCAGAGGAATAAAGGTAATACAAAACCCCCAAATGTTTGCAGGCAATGAAGGAAGATTCAATTTTCCAACTTAGGAGGATGAAAAGAAAAGGAAGAAGTTGCTGACTGTGCATCAAGAAGAAAAGGAAGATCTTTGGAACTGCTGGAGCTTACACTTTTTTTTGACTGAACTGATCTCAGCATTTATCTTTCTTTTCTGCTTTTTGTTGAGAAATATTTTATGATGGGAAAGTGAAAATCAACTTTACATAAAATCATTGCTTTAATTTTAAAATATTTTATACGTTGGACTCCCAGTAACATCCTGTGCTATAAAACTAGTAAGAGACTCCAGAGTATGGATTATTGGGTTGTTTCTCACGATTGACATCAGTCCTTTTTCAGAAAAGAGCAGAGGAATACAAGTGCACAGAACTGTGCTCTGTGCTCTTTGGACTTTTTCCTTCACTTTTGGGATCTTGATAGATGTACATTTTGTGCGGGTCCTATTTCATAGTTTCTAATGAAAGGGATCCTAAAAGTAGTCCCACTACATTAATAAAATTAAAACCAGATTAATTTCTGTTAATGCAGAACTTACCTGTACCTATAATTATCTACTTCTCTATGGCTAGATTAATAATATTCAAAGAGTTTAATGAGAGACTTCTATGATATTTATGAAATACTTCGTGATACATGTATGAAATGCATTGTTTATTGCATAGAGACTGGAAACAATTTCTTGCCCACCTAGCTTTGCTCAGAAAATGATTTTTGTGGTCTGTGACATCCACAGCTATTTACTATTGTCATCTGAAAAGCTATGTCTCTTATTCTGTTGGTTCATTTTTGACAGAATAAAAGGCTTTTAAAGTTTTCCTAAAAAGGTGGAAAATACCAGTATAGACAAAGACTTGCTTTTAACATATATGGACATAATTTACTTGAGAGCATGGAAAAAAATACTTCTTGGAAATACAGAGTCCTTCTGTTTGAAGATTTTAACGATTTTATGGCCTTTAGTAGGATCTGTTAAGTGTGTTCTGTAAAATAATGTTCTTAACAGAGTGCAATCGTATTTGATGCCATTTCTTTCATGAGCCCTAGTGCAAAGGTAGCCCCCAAACTCCCAGAGAAGGGATGCATTGTCTGCAATTAAATATTTCCAAGCAGCAAGTGTATTTTAAAGTAAGTGCTTCTTAAAGGAGTCAAACAGGACATTTTAAGCAGCTGTAGTAATAATCACTATATTTTTATGGATATAATCTGTATCTCACATAACTCTTACTCCTTTCAAAGAGGTTGGAAGCAGGTCCTCAAAAAATTGCACAAAATCAGAGCTCGGGGCGCTGTTCAGGGGGAGGAGAGAAATTAGGAGAGAGTAGTTCAAGGCAAGCTTCTCTCTTCCTTACACCTGTCTGTAAACTTCACCAATATAGGTTGAAAAGAATTTATTTTTTTCAGGTAGTCAGGGGATCAAAATACAGTCTTTCTCATTCTTTTGGAGTAATTAGAATAGTAAGTTTTCATGTGGGTTACAGCAGTGCTAGAGTTATGAACAACCTTTGCCAAAGGAGTGGGCACAGAAACAGCATGACACATACTTAATATCCAGCATTTGGTATCTTAACTTTGAATTTGAGCTGTAGTATTTTACAGTCTGTGGGAGGGGAGTGGCTTCCTCAGCTGGGCTGGAAGGGAGCTGTGATGAGTACAGTGGGTTATCCCAGCAAGAGAAGTAGTGGAGATGTTTGTTCCTTGCATTTGTAGAGTTTTGCAATTGACTCCTTAAAATGAGATTGGTTGTCTAAAAAGGGCTTGGTTCCTTGCTGCCTGTTGCTGGTAACACACTTCTGGTTTGTAGTTACACAACAGCCAAAGCACCGGAGAGTTTTATTTGCTCCACTTCATGTTGTATGGACTTGACTTTGCAATATTGAGTGGCAGTTAGATGGTTTATTGATTGCATGAGCATTAGAGAGCCCTTGTTCATATTATTTCTGTCTGGAACATGCTAGATAACATCAGGGCTGCTTTTCCTGTTAGTCATATTCAGACTTTAAAAAAAAAAAAGAAAAGTAGGTGTAGTTTTACGTACACTTGCAGGGAGACTTTCTAAAGTTTATTTTTATGCTCTCAAGTTCATCTATGGCAGAAAATCTGCATAGAACAGATTTCCTTATCTAGGACTGTAGAACAGCAAAAATGATTGTCCGCAGTATGTGTGTTGTCCCTCTCAAAATGATTTTTTATTTTCTTGATAAAGTTCTTCTTGCTGTTTAAATTATTTTGTGTGCCTGTTGCAGAGAAGTACTGGTGGAATACTGTTAGTCCCCCAATAATGAATTGTGTAGATTCTATAAAGATGTTTGGAGAATTTTCATGAGCACCAATGCTTTGTTAAAATTTTTGTCCAGAATGAGGTAGAGAATGGAAGCACAAGGTTATAAGAAGAACCTAGAAAAGAAGGGAAACACAAATAGGGAAAGGACTATAGTGTTACCAAACAATGCACAGTCTGCTACCACCTGTTCAGGTATAAGTGAGATAAGAGAAGTGAAGTGAGAATGTAGCCTGTGTGAAAGTGGGAGGATCAAATATAGCAAATGTCTGCAGTATTGCCTAGGAAACACTGCCAGTTTGCAGTCAGCAGCCTACGCATCGCATGGCTCCGGGGAGCTGTTAATGTCTGGGGAAAGCCCCTGGGACCATCTGTAGCTGAAGCGTGTTCTATGTGTCACACAGTCCCACTCCCCAGAACAGGCCTTTTGCACAGGCTCACTTTTGCAAGCATGGCCAAGCCTGCCAAGCCTTGTTTTGCTGTTTCGCCGCTTCCTCAGCACTCCCAGTTCAAACTTGGGTACCTTTCTTCCTGTCCTGTAGGTACCCAGGGATCAAACAACTGCTGGCCAGGATTAGTTCTTCACTTGGAACTAGATCTTCTGATTCTCCGTGAAGTGTTAGATAAGTGCTTTGTTACTAACCTCAAGAATTACAGGCTAGCATATATTTTGAATGTTCTTCCATGTATTCTCCTGAAAAACTGAGAAAGCGAGTGATTGTCTAGATATCCTCTCTTGATCAGGTGTGTCAGTTTCCTTTCATGTAAGTTTGGAGGAGATGAAAGCTGCTTCAGTAGCACTGTTTCACAGTGCATGCCTGCAGGCTATTTCTGAAGATCATTCAGTATAACTTCCTAACGTTCCCTTGGCATATTTTGACCAATACCTTGTTTCCACAGTGCTGATTTGTTCAGCAAATGCATATGGCAGATGCCATTTGCTTTGAATTATTTTAGGAGTTAGTCTCTTCTGAGAGAGAAGGGACTTCAGTCACAGCTTTACATTTCTCAAAAACAAAGCATAAGGTAAGACTGAAGGTGAAACTATTTTGATTAGCCCTTGATTTTTAGATGTTGACTTGGAATGGTTCTAGATAAGAGAAGGGGTTTCTTTTAACCGCTGTCTATGAAATGCATCTTATATCAGGCTGCCCTGTGGGGCCCAGAGCATCTGTCAGACCATTGGATTGGAACCTTCTGTTTGTATATTCTGAGTTATATCACCTGTGCATCTCCTTGGTGTTGGCCCTAGTTGCCAGGCTGCCAAAGTGTTTCTTGGACAGAAAAAGAAATCTGGAAGTCATTGGAGCGTCCCACCATCCACGGTCATTGCTGTGATTTCCTCCCCTAGCAAGTGGGTGAGGTACTGTGGCTGCCACTTGTCAAAACTGTGTTGAGCTCAGTGGGGGGAATGTTTTGGAACCAGTGTTTTATCTGAAGTTTAGCTCTACAGGAGAAATACTTACAAATGGAATATCTGGGTATCCACTTGTAACAACAGAAACTGATTCTTCTTTTCTGTCTGCCTCTTTAGGTCCTCAAAAGGTGATGTCAATAGTGAAGGATATGTCTTGGAGGTAGAATGCTGCTCCTCTTTAAACCACCTTTCAGAGAAAAAGGAGATGCCTGATTTTATTAAGAAAGTGAGTAAAAAAAAACGGGGGGCAGAGGTACAAACCCCAAAACATAGTATGTTTTTATTTGCACTATAATTACTGTTTCTAGTTCTGTCAGTTTGGCAGTAGGGATATGTATCTGACCCCCTGAAATACTGCACTAGAATTTGGTGTTTTGTAATTTTAAGTATCTGAACAGCAGTTATACTTCTTGAGAGAAACAAGTTTCATCATATTGATACTAGAAAATTATTTGTAGTGTCACAGGAGAATGACTTCCCAAACGTGATATCAGTGTAGAAGATGGCCCTATCACGTGCAACATTTTGTTTTGAAACAATATATATAGTTTCCATTTTAGTGTCCAAATATCCTATTGAATAGTACTTTACCTAAAAGGCCTTTTACCTCCGGGGAAACCCTCAGATTATTTAAGTTTTGTTTCAGTATCACATGGTGCTTATCTGATAGAATTGGTACTGGTAACCTAAATACTTTTGTGAACCAGAATAGAGTCGCTTTCAGTAAATATTATATTTACTGGGAAATTTGAAGAGAACACTGCAATTCTTTGTTTATTGCCTTCTTTTTAAAATTATTTTTGACACTATAATATTCTGCCAGACTGGAAATCAGCAGGTTATGTCCATTTTAGTGAGAAGAGATTCAGATTAGGCTTGTTTCAAATTCTGCAGCATCTGTTGTGTCCTGTTGCATGTTATATAAACTAGCACTGAGTAGCGTATTTATTTAGCCACAGGCTGTGAGTAGGCATACTCCCCTAGCTTTAGTCCATTTTCAATGATAAAAGTTAAGAAAATGTTTAGAGTAAACTTCAGCACAGGCTTTATGAGCTTGATGGGGACTCAGCTTGACAGACTACACTCATCTTCAGTCTTTCCTTTTTCCTGTGAATTGTAAGAACTGGGTTAAAAATAACACAGCTGTAACTATTTGATACTTAAAGATACATTGATTTTGGTATCAGAACAAACTGAAGTTTTCTGAACACATAGTAATGTTCAAAAATCTGAGCCCAAATTTTGTTTCAGGTTGAACTGTGTTATTATACTACTATTCTGATGTTATTTTGGATTATTTCAATATATTCACACTTAGGCAAAACTGGTGTAGTTATTGTGTACCAGTTTCAACGTTTGATTTTGTTCTTCAGTTCTTTGAGTCAGAGTAGAAATATAGGCGTAACTGTCACAACTGGTAGCAAAATTGTGCATCATTGAAACACAAAATTTCTTTGCATTTGTAACTTCAGAAGGAGTATGGATAACATGAAAACAAAATGACAATCCAGGAGTCATCTTATTTCCATAAATATCCAATTCTGAGACTCTTTAGAATGCTTTTCTAGACATGGAAATGTTTCTGTTGATAGAAGCCATTTGATTATGGGGTTATGGAGATGCCTTTTTGAATAATTATAATTTAAATTTTAATAGCTAGAATATATATTTACTGTTTCTCTGTAGGTTGAGTATGTCGCTCTTCCTCAGATGTTATTTGATGTAGAGAAATTTGAAGTTCTTTGAAGCTGTTGCTGTCAAGTGCATGCTGTGTCACTGTATCTGATGAAACACATTGTGAAAGTCTCAACATTTTTATGTAAATCTAACTCAGGAAACAAGACTTGTTTGGGAATAGGAATTAATTGTCATATTAACTAATTTGTCTGAGCAACAAGAATATCCATTGCTTTTAAGGGCAGATAAACCAGATGTTTACAAACAAAATAAATGGAAAAATAAAGGGCCTTCTTCCAAAAAAGTAGTAACAAAAAGCTGTTAGAGAAAGAAATTCATTTCTTTAAAAAATGGACAGCCGTATAATTCTTCTCCAACTGTAGAATACAATTGAAGTTAATAAAATGTTTTAATTGAATAAGCACATCCATTATCTTTTCATAAGCTTTTCATAGCAGAGGCTTTTAGCACAGGTTAACCATCTTACAGTATTGCAAATGACTGTATTTTAAAAAACCCAAACCAAATAGAATAGCCATATTTTCACAACAGAATAAGAAGTCAAAATTTCCTCCCTGAGCTTACTAAAAAAAAAGAAATTCCTATACCCTGAGAAAAGTAATTTTATTAATTTTATTGTGCACTGCTGAGCAAGTATTGCTTACATTGAGTTTGAACAGGGATGGAATTTTAATAGCTTTTCTGGATTGACTTTTTGTTGCATTGAAAATGTACATCATACTGAATATTAACTGCTTCCTTTTGCAAACACAATACAATTTTGCAATGGCCTACAGCATAGGTAATATGTGCTTTTTTCTTCTATAACCCTATATAATGTGTGAGAGTAATGCAGTAGAAACAAGGAGGTTATTTCACCTGGAGAATGCTTCTTGCTTACTGAAACAAAGTGCCTCAGTACAATTTTGACTATAAAACATTTGAAAAATGCTAAAGAAGACTCTGGTCAAACCTTTGTTCTGAGATCCTTCTGGGCTGCTGGACTTCGTCCCAGTTCTCCACTCTCTTTGCTACTTTTCTGCCACGGTGTATGGCTATGGCAAGATGGGAAACATATAAATATTGGGGACTTGATGTTGCATAAAATACACTCTCCCTGTACTTTAAAATCATGTCAGCATCACCACACTGTGTTTATTCTTTGATATCCATGTGGATCTAGTGTGGTTTAACCAGTCCTAAAGAGCTCAAACAGTCCCATGGTGTCTTTGATATGTAATTTGTGGGCAGTGAAAGAAGTAACTAAACTGTTATGTATATACTGTACTGGTGATTTGATGTTAATACTCCTGTCTTTAGCTCTCAGGCAAAACAGAGATTAAAGATTTGCTCATCTGCTTTTTAATAAGCAAAGCTAACTTCTGAACTTTCGATCACTGTGGCTCAGATAATTCTGAAGTTGTTGAAAGCAGAGATGTTACTTATAAGATACCATGTTTTGTAGTATTTTGACTTGTGTCTCATGTCAAATAGGGTAGCCTTTAATTACTTCCTTAGTTGCTTTTTGTTTCTGCATATCCTGTTATCATTTTTTCATCTGGGAGTGTTACCTGGAGTCTATGGAGACAAGGAAGGAGGAGCTAGGCTGACATCCCAAGTAAAGATCTATTTTGGATACACAGTCATATATGAATGCCAAATATGTTTCTCATGACTTCTGTTTTCCGTATCAGTCTGAGGTGCATGCTCTAGAACTGTAACAGGCAGAAGGTTTTACTCCTGTATTCACATCTTTGTGGTGTTGGTGACAGGCTAGGAAATGGAGGATTCTTTCTGTACCATGTCTCTCCAGTTTTGACTTCTTAAAATTTAGGAAGCACATCTTTGGATCCTTGGTTATCTCCTTAATAATGCACCATCAGAGGGAACTCTTGTATGGTATCTTATTTTCAGTGTGACACCATTTCAGGATTCACGTTTCTTGTCTCTGTGGACTCATTATCCTTCTGTGGGGAAGTAGGAAGCAGGATAAGGATAGAAAAGCATGGTTTAAAAATGGTGCAGCTTATTGGAAATCCAAATGCAGGCATCTTCCTTTTGTGTTTTTGGCTAGACATGGATCTCTCCCTGCTGGTCTGTCCTTACTTGCTTCAGAAATGAGTCTAATTTCTTCCAGCAAACCTAAGGCAGTACAGATGAATAATTGGGTTTGCATTTTCAGAGGTGGAGTGGTTCCACTTGTAACAGGACTTCCCATCGTGAAACGCCTTTGTAGTGCTTATTGTGCCATGAAAACTGCTGAATGAGGCAGTGTGTGTCAAATCTGCTCGTTGCTGTTCCCTCTCTTGTGTCTTGGTCAAGTTCAGTGAGTACAAATCATTAGCACTGGCTCCAAAGCTGCCAGTAATGTGTCGCTCCCTTAACTGATCCTCGAAACAACTTTTGCGGTCCAGAGCATCCTACAAATCATCTTGACTCCTGCAGATGCAGTGACTTTGCCTGTAAGTTTCTTGACATTTATCTTACTGCCTAGTAATAGCATTGCTGGGCCATGATGGTAACTCTCAGACGAAAGCGAGTGGGACCCCAGGGAGGAATCTGCCAACAAAATACATTGCAAGGATGCTGCCACCCATGTACTTGATCTAGAGTTGGCTTCTGAAAGAGTGACCCCCAGTTCTCTCTGGTACAAAGGCAAGTTGAGTAGAGAATTACACTGTTTTGAAAGAAAGGCTGTACAATACTAACACATATGTGAAGAACTTTCATCCTGCATTGCTGAAAGGATCTACTGTATCTGAGCCCTCTTGACAGTTTCCTGGAAAAGTAAATGTTATCAGGAATAAGACGGGCATGAGGTACGAGTGTGTTTCAAATGTTAGTTTATGCACTGGAAGTTAATATGCATTGCTAAGCTCTGGTTGAATTCAGTGTGCTCCTGAAGGATGAGACATTCCTTGGAGTGGTTTGATCCTCCTGCCCGTTATCTGCCCTCACTGCATTGGAGGGAACCTCGGGAAGGAGACTGGCTTTAGTGGTTGGATAAGGAACTGCTACACCCCCTGAACAGCGACAGGACACTCTCACTGCACGTGGCTCTACTTTGGTGATTTAATTAAAATATTGAGAGCCTTCTTTTCCTGCTCTCTTGATTTTTCCCCCCTCCATTGATCTGTAGTTGTTTTGGAGTTCTCAGAATTACTGCTACCTTAGTTCATGCACATTGTTTTCTGGAGAGTCATCTGTATTATGGTTCTAATTGGTGAAGAATTTTTGTGTTAGTGTTGCTCTTAAAAGACAGGTTAATTTCCAGCTTCTTTTAAGTTACAAGATAGAAGCAGGATTGAAGTATTTAGGAGGACTTCTGTTTCTCCTCTAAAATAACAACTAAATACCTATAGGAATTTTCAAGAGCTTTTAAGGTCTTTTCCATAGATGATTCTAGTCCGGGGAGTGATTAACTTATTTTCTGCATATTTACTCACATCAGAATGAACATTTGTTTTGGGTGATCAAAACAAGGGGCTTCACATACCCGTATTTTGTGTGAAAGCAATATGAAATGGTTTTGAACTCTCAGCTTCTAAGTTTTTAAACTCTCTTCAGCATCTAATTATGAAATGGCAAGAAGATGTGGAAGATGAGAAAAATATCAATGTCTCCATAATAATATTTATTTATATTACTATTTTTGTTAACAGCATGACAAGCAAATGAGAAGACAAAAATCTGTAATTTCCTAGAAAATAATGAATGTGAAAACTACTGATATGATGATTTTTTTACTTAAAATAGCTAAGAAAAATACTGAGGCTCATACAGCTGTTCATTTCTCATATTCTTGTCTCTTTCATTACTTAGTCTTCATCTCTTAATCTTTACATTGAGATTTATTTTTTAGAAGGAACAAAGAGATGCAGCTTATGTGTTCTTAAGAACTCTTGGTGTGTTGGTGGATGTCATGACTTGGTTGCTGCGGTCTTAGAGGGGTCTCTGCTGTAAAGTCTGTGTTTGCTTTGTTGGTGCCAGGGGTCCTTAGATGGTTTTTGTAATCCTAAGCATTATTCTTTATTTTACATATGTTTTAACAGGTCTGTTCAGAAGTTTCCTACACGGTGTACAGTCAGAGCAGGTGGCAGTAAAAGAGAAAAGGAGGAAACACTGAGTCTTTAATACTGCTCAGAGGTTTGTTCTTCAAATAAATAAGCAGTTCAGATTTACTTCTGTGGCTAGAAAATGACCCTTCTAGAGTCTTGTTTATTACCTAGGATTATTTACCTAGATGAGATCTCAATCTCTTCTAAAATCATTTCCATCCTTAAAATAAACCCAAAAAATCCCACCACAAAACCTTCACTCTCCAGGGTATTTGCAAAGGAACAATACAACATTATTTCTTTAGTGCACTGTAATGAAAACCATTGCTGAGCACTTAGCTGACAGCTTTGTTTTCTGCATGTTTTCAATGCAAACAGAGCTTCTATTTTATTTTTTAAGTATCTGGATGTTAGCAGTAGATGTGGTCATGAAGCAGAACTTGAAACTCAACATCAATAGTTCAGCTGTTTGTAATCTGTTGTGATAATATTTATTAAAGTGCATTTTGTTAACATTTTCTAAGTGTATATATAACAAGAGATGGTAAAAAATAGCATATACTCTATTTTAAACAGCCTGGTGTGAAGGGAAACATCTGTTCCTGCTTAAGCTTCTTTCAAGTTGTGTTCTTTTGACTAAGCCCTGTAAGAGTAGTGTTGATATATGTCTTCCATGGACATTGCAAAACTATTTTCAGGACTCTCCCAGGAGCTTGGTTGTGCTTTTATAATCCTTTGCCCCCAGCAACTTTCAGAATCATTCCCTTGCCCAAGATAAAAATAGATATTATAAAGTATGTAGTTGATATTTTTAATGATCCTACTCCTGTCTGGTGGGAAAAAATAACTTTTTAAATAACAATAAATATGATAATGTTTTATACTGTGCTAAAATAAATTACCGTCAAATTGTTCAAACTGTAATTTTCGCTATGAGTAACAGATGGCTTGATGAAACAATGTCATTTTAAAGAAACACTCTTTGGTTGTTAAAAAAATAAAATAAGTATTCCCTGCAAGTTAAATGTAAAGCCTGTAAGTTTGAGACTGAATTCCTACTTTTTAAAATACTCCTGAACCTTTTTATTTGTTTGTTTTCACTGCCTAGAACAGTGACGGACTAAAATCACTACAATGAATGACATTATCACTAGTTGCTAAAATGGTTTTTAGATACATATCTCTGTAAATCTTTATTTCCCCCTTGCTTATGTTCACCAAGTAGTGTAGGAGTTACTCACAAAAGATTCTTGCACACAACATGGTCTGCATTTTGAAAATGCCAGTTCTCTAGAACAAGAGTTTGGGACAGAATTTCTACAGACTTATTTTAAGTGTGTATCAAGTATTTGGGTTGAATGAGAACTCTAGCAGTTTTTCCCAAGCCTAAAAGAAACTGTAGGGAATAAATCCTAAATTATATTAATAATTTCATTACTTTTTTCTAGAGTTAGGAGAAGGGTGGGGGAGGATGCAGGTGTATTATGTGGCTTTTGGACAAGTACCACACTCACTGAACCTTTGTAGCGTGTGACCAGCAGTGTTCACCCTTTGCCTTCAGTGAAGGAACAGGTGCTAGAATGAGATGATTTGAGAAGAACCAACACACCCAGGACCACAGAGGATAAGGCTGGTTTCAAGACCTGTAATCTAATGAAATGTGCTGAAAGGAGCAAGTGTAGTTGCACCATGCTGCACTGCATGTTTAGCATGGTTATATTGTTCTCAGGAGTGAATATAATGCAAGCTGCAGAGGAATTTCAAGTTGTTAATCTCACCACTTTCTTGGCTCGAGTAGCAGGAGACATATAGCTTACTGTAATTTAATATCTCCTGCAGCACTGCCTTAAGATCCCACCTCCTGTTTTATTCAGCACAGCAGTGAGTTGCAGTAGCTCCTCACCTCACTATATTTCTCCCTGTGCTCTTTGTAGCCTTCAGTTCCCTTCTGCAGAGGCTACTACCAAGGAACATGTTGTAAAACTGCAAAGCTTGCTTTCCTGCCCTGTTCAGTGCCTTCTTCTCTACTTGTTCTTGTTCTAGTTCTTGTGCCTCTGACAAAAATGCAATGAGATCTTAAAATGGCAAGTCAATGGTTTGGGATTGTGGTAGTATTTTCCAAGGCATCCCTCCAGTGTTTTATCCCTCATGGCCTATTTTGATGTAATTGACAGTGAAAATACTTGGTAATTTGAAAACTCGAATGAAGACTGGGATTTCACTTCCTAAAAGCTACATTTATGTTCACTACTATGTATATGAACATGAACTATCTATCTCAAATTCAAAATTTGGTGAGTGTAAACTGGAAAAGGTTAAAAATGCATGGGAAGTACGGGCTTGAACAATGGAGCATCCTAGTCAGAAGGGTTGCATGGTTTGGAAATCTGCAAGCAGTGAAAAGTCTAATAGGACTATAGCAGTAATAGGATAGAAAAACAATGAGCAGTATATGTTTTGCCACTTGATTAGAAGAATTATATTTTTGTTGTAATGTGTTATTAGAGATGCAAAAATACCAAAGTTGCAAAAGTTTTGAGTCATATAGAAAGAATGAAGTCCTCCTTTAGAACATTAGCTAAGCTTAGTTGGTTTTAAAATAAGCAGTAAACCCTTGATGACTGTTCCTGTCTTCTAAGGAAGGAGCATGTGAGACGTACGGAAAATATAAGAGGCAGACTAAAAGCCTGTCTTAATTTTAAACATCTGTTTCCAGAAATGAGCAAACTAGGAGAGGGATGTGCAGTATTTATGATGAAACATGTTCTACTAAATATTAATGAAGGAGGACATAGTTGGATGACTGTAGTCTTGAGCATACTTTTCCAGTTCCAACTTCTGGCATGCAGTACATAGCATTCTCCTCAAACCACAAGATGGTGTTTTTTGCATGAAGATCCCTGGTGCTGTCTGTTTTCAAAGGAGATTTGCTTGAGTTCTAAAACAAAGGTAGAGAAGTGCACTGATCTGGTTTCTGGTGCACATAATGACACTTAATGCCTTTAACATTGTTCTTTTAAAAACAACAACTAAATAGACAGACAAGCATTTATTTTATTGACTAAGACAGTTCATACTTGGTTTAAATAGACAGCTCTGAGCAAAATTAACCAGCTATTGTTTCCAAGGCCATATGTTTGGCCATCAGTAGGACTAAGTAGCAGTCTTTCCCAAAGTTCACAGCAGAGCTAACTGAATGCATCTGACCATCAGAAAATCAGTTCCTTGCTCCTGGTAAATGTTCTTTCTCTAAGTGCATTTTTGCTATGTGTGCTCTTCATAAATTGTTTCTGGGTTTTACTAAATTCTGGGAATTACTAAATTCTTTCAGTACCTTATTGTATTAATGAACCGTATAGCAAACCTACTAATGAAATGTTCAGCCCTAGTGCCTAAGTTTGGAAGGGGTTTTTTTCCAGATCATCAGAAAGTATAAGCCTTGAGTCAATTTAGGATTGCTGTAAACTCAAGTGCCTTGATAGCATTAGTAGAGCTGCTTTTCCTCTGGACACATCCCAAAAATGTCCAGCTCCTGGCATTAAAGAGTTAAGAGAAATTCCTAACACTTACTAAATAACTTGTTTGAGAATCTTACCTGAGAGAGATCCTCATAATTAAATTGCTGTGTGTTGTTTCGCATTTTTATTGATTTTGATGCAGTACTACCCTGAGCTTGCTGGAAGTGTTTGATTTTCTGTGTGCCACCCCACAAGGATGTGATCGGGATGTCCCTGTAAGCAATTGCTGAAGCTGACAAAAGTGTATGATTCTGTTCAGCATGGGATCTGTATCCTTGAGTTTCCATATGTATAAGAGTACCATCATGCTCGCTGTCAGTAGGAGATTATTACGGAGCTGACAACAGAACAAGAAACACAGAATCACAGTGTGTGGACTGTACAATGGACTTGCCAAGTGTCTTTATTCAAAATAGGTTTGAAAAGAGAACCTGCATATGTCTGTTCAAAATGAGCTTTTGAACATGGACTCTCTCATGCCTGTGAGAGCTATAGAGTAAAACAAGTATTTTCCAGAAAGAGGATTTCATCATTCAGCTATGCTGTTGCCAGGTGTGGTTTTACAGATCTTTAATTTAGACTGTCAGCCATTTTCTAATTAGGGTAGGGAGCCTTCAAGAGAACCAGAAATATTTAAAAAGATGGGACATAAATTTGCTACATCAACATAATGTTTAGTGACACTGCTTTGTGCTGCTGATGGCTCCTTTTCTTCCAAATGCAGTATAAAAATAGCGGTCAGGCAGTTCTGAAATAAACAATAACACTTCACAAATGTTAAGAATGTTAACACAAGTGCCCCAGCTAAAATTCAATTAAGGTAGTGACATCGGGGTTGGACACGGTGCTTGTTCTTATTTCTTCTAAAGTTCGTGGGAGATTTGGTATTTATTTCACAGACAGCAAAGGCTAAATCTGTCATTTTTTTCCCCTTGGGGAAAATGCCAGGTTTCTAATCAAGCAAATTATAGGGATGACATTAAATTCTTTAACTGCATTGGCCCTCTGTACACATGAAATTTCACCCCTTCTTTAAGCAGATTCTATTTTTAAACTGCCATAAATCCAATTTGATGCAAGCCAGTTGCAAATGAATTTGGATGTACCCACTTGGGGGTTTATCCAGATTGAAATAAATGAGTTAAGTTGTGCTTCTGTGGTTGAACAATAACGTCTTTTGTGATGGAGATCTGGTCTTGTATTTGTGGTTAATATCATCCAAGCAGCACTTTATGAGGCAATGAAAATGTTTTTGTTCCCATCTGGGGAAAGAAGCAAAGAATTTATTTTTTTAAAAAATTTTGTTGGAATTTCCCTTTTCAAAATTTCCCAAGATGTAAAGGGCAAGTATATAGTATATTTGAAGTGTAAAAATTGTCATCAAACAGTTGAAGTTAGTATTGATCACCTAATGTAAGGGCATTTTTAATCTAGATTTTAATGTGATGTGAAAAGTCGTAGAGCTGTAGTTGTTGTTTTTATGTTTTTTGCTTTCATTTAGTCGTACAATGCAGTGTGACGCAGACCTTTGTTAGTGCTCTTTGTTAGTGCTCTAAACCAGCACATAAAGACAGTAACTGTGTTATTTATCTGATCTGGAATATGTCTTGTGTCACCCTGTCCAAGTAGCACCATGTTCTTCCCATTCACTTCAGCTTTACCCCTTCTTTCTCCCATACTTTGCCCTCCTACTGATTCCCAGCACTGCATCTGCTGAGATATTGTCCCAGGAGGCTGTGACAGACATATCTGTCTGTGTACCTGCACAGGATGCCTCAAGAGGGTCCAAAACCTGTGGGTGGCTTGCAGAAACAGTCCTTCTGTCCTGTGTATCTCCTGGGCACAACCTCTCCACTTACTGAGGTGTGGGTTTGGTTTTGTGGGGTTTTTTTGTTTGTTTTGTTGGTTTGTTTGGTCAGTTGGGCTGGTTTTGCTTTTGGTTTTTTTTTTGAAATTCATATATTCAATCTTTGAAATACAGGAAGCAGAAAGTGTGATTGTCCTGGATGGCATGATTCAGTCTGGATGTGAAGGCAACTAAAATTTAATAATATTTAAGCTCTCAGCAGGATCCTGAAGAAACAAATTGTCCTTGTAGTTTGAATATATTCAGCCTTTACATTTTCTGATGAGAGCTGTCTTCTTCATGGTTTTGTGAAAAGTTGAGAGGAGAGACTGTGTCTGCTGATACATCATTTTTCTGTTCTGCAGCTTGCATCGCACTTTTGATGTAGCATTTCCTGCTACATTGGTTTTATTGAGAATAATGAGATGCTTGGTTTTGCCATATGTCATTGGGAAAATTTGAAATACATGTTTAAATAAGATTTTGTGTCCTGTAGTATACAATATTAACTTTTTTTGGGAAAAGTCCTTGAAGATACAAACTCTTTTTTCCAGTCTTCCTGCTAAGCTGTTTGGCCAGTGCAGGTAAGACTGTAATTTGGTTCTCAGTTCCTCACATTTCTATTCTGAGAACAAGAGCCTCAGAAGAAACACCTCAGCTTCAGGTGCTCCTTAGAACAAACACGATTTTTTGAGTAAGCTGAGACTGAATGTAAAACATTGCTACACTGTGAAAGCTGTTCTCTCTCATCCATATCACAGCGTGGGAGTCTGATAGAGATTGACAAGCAGTCTTTATTGACCAGGGCCAGTAATATTACCACATATGTACTGTCCTCAAACTCTCTGAAACAGTTGCATACTAGCTAGATTTCTATAATTAGCTGCCCTGCAACCTACTAAACAAATGTAGTGTTGTGTCTGTACATAAGTGATAAGAGATGAAATGAATTTGTAACTCTATCACTAACGATATAAAAAAGTATTAATCAACTTGCAATGGAGTGTCTGGACCATTGAGCACATTATGAATGCATCTGTCATTGATCCTCACTTAAACCTTCCTGAGTGAGTTAAAAGCTAGCTTTCTTTGTAGACAGATACCCTTTTGGGCCAGGATACTGCTAATGGTATTTTTATTGTCCTGTTTAGCAATGAGCTTCACTTAAGTCAGCATCCCACATTTCCCAGGCTAAACACCTGTGAAGACCATTGCCTTGTTTCCTGGAGGCCTCTGTTTAAATTCCTGTGATCATGAAATGAAGAGTTAATTTAACATGGAAAATATAATAGTGGTTTGAAAGAGGAAGTTCTTGTTGATCAGGCATCATCTGTAGGTTTGTGTATGTGGAGCAGTAACACGTTACCAGGAAGTAAATGATTCATTAAAAAAAAAACCCAAACCAAAAAAAAAGTGTGTAGAGAAGATGCAGAAATGAGCTTCCTCCTAAATTTAAAAAAGATACTAAATTCTTCCTGTTTACTTGCTACTGAAAAAAGTCCCACTAAACTTTTTTTCCTAAGTTCATGTACTTGAGCATAGGCAAATAATTAAGATGCTTCCACTCTTTGGAATTTTGTGTTATGCAGACAAAGTGAAATTATTTCTCCATTCCCAAGGCTTTTATTTTTGAAAGATTTATGTATATTTAGACTTCGCATTATGCGAAGAGTATACATTAAATGGAAACCATTTTGGTGAGTGATTTGATAAATGAAGCAGTAGACACTCATATGTTTTCACAGAAGTCTGTCTCGCACTCGCACTTCTGGGTTTGAGGAGTGTGAGGCTGATGACTCCATAGTGCCGAGTCTGCCTGAAAGGGATTTCTCTTTCTGCTTCATCTCAAACCTTCGTTAGCTGATGCTGGCTTCGTCTAATTGTCATGGCTACTAGCCCAATGCTTTTTTTCTTAGAATCTTTTGTGATCTGATTCCTTCATTTTCCTCCTTTACCTGAAGTGTAAAGGATTAATGATAGAGCCTTTTAGTTTCCTTTTTCTTCTTCTTAGCTCATGTCACAATGCCTTTTTCTATTCTGAGTTCTGTATCTTCCCAAAAGTGGTGTATTAAAATAGCTTTGCTTTTATGCGCTCATTATGCCATTTGTGTCTCAATCCAAAATAGGACAAACAACAACTGTTGTTACAGAATTAATAAGCTTTTCCTTGCATAAATGTCATAATCACACACCTAATGCAGTGGAAGATATAATAATAAGTCTCTGATTTCTTAAGATCAATACAAAAATATTTTTGTAAGAAATACCACTTCTAGTATTTTATAATAAATAAGCTTTTCAAACAGATTTTATCTCGTGAAGAAATATGTAGGCATTTTCTCTTTTTTATCTTTTTTCCATTTTTTCTCTTTATTTTCCCCCCTCCATTTTCACATTATTTCAGATGGTTTAGGCAACTTTTCCTCTTGTGTCTTTAGAATGTACCTTTTTATTTAAATGCAACATGACAATTTCTAGTGGTAGTGGACAAAAGTAGCAAAATTACATGCTCGCTGCCTTGAAGGGTGTTATTTCTGTGTTTCTATTTAGCTAAGACAGCTTGACAGTTAAAAATCTAATCTTCTTCAACTTGTAGATTCAAGATGCTGCAAGTCAAGGCTTGAAATTTGTTGGAATTATACCTCAGTACCATTCCCAAAAGAACTGTCTTGTCAGCGCCTCCCTGACACCTGCCAGTAACAACTCCGTGCAATCAAGAGATAATAAAAATGTTGCAAATTACCCTGAGGATCATGCTTCACCGGATGGCGAGAAAATAGACAGCACTGATGGATGCAGTACTCCCGCACAGAGTGAGCAAAGTGCTGACCAGTGTGCCACATTCAGAGAGGGCTGTAGAGGTGAAGGACAGGCTACAGAAGAGCTGAATTCCAGGTCTGTGAAGGGAAGTGAAGAACAGTCTCAGCATGAGAACCTGAGTGTGAGAGAAGCAGCAGACAAGACGAATGGACTTGCGGAGAATGAAACACCAGCACGATGTTTAAAACCACTTCCTGGCAGTAAGTACTGTAGTGAACTCTTGTACATAAAAGCCAACTTAAAATTGCCTCAGTTACATTCCCAGCTCCTCTGGGGGATGAGGATGCAGTGGGGACATTACCACTGAGATCGTAAAGAAAAGATGCTCCAAATGAGCCACTTAACCTGATTTCAACATGGTTACACAGTTCACAACAACTGAGCAGGAGTCAGATGGCAAAGGAAGAGATGATATAAGCAGGTGCTGCTTTGTTATGGCCTATATATATGCCTGAGTGTAAAGACTTATTTTTGTCTGCTGTTCAGCTGAATTGGTTCATTTCTGTATTTGTTGCCATACCCTGAGAGCTCTTGATCTTTGTATCCTTTTTGTCTGTTTGAATAAAAAGCCGTGCTAATCTGCCTGACAAGCTTTTGCAGCCATAGAAGGAATAATTCACAAAGCCTTATCACAGTTAGCCTCTTTGTAGCAGGTGAACAGATAGCTGGAATTAAACCACCTCAGGAACAGTAGTTATTTTTGTTAATGACTCATGTTTGCTAATTCATAGTAAAGTCTTGGTAATGGGGCTCATAATAATTTGCCTTCCAATTATCTTTTTTTTTTTTTTTACGATTTTTAGCCATATGCTAGTTTTCTTTCTTTCATTTCTTTGACATATTTGTCCTCAGGGGGGCTTACCACTTTTTAAATGTTGTTTTGTGCCATCAAAGACCGCAAGTCTCAGCTGAGGTCTCAAAATACCCTCCTTAAGGTGTTCGTTGCTCAAAGGTTACTTCTGTAGCAGGAACTGTAGTTCAAAATAAGATGTAGACCACAATAATTTAGAAAACTAAAATGAAAACTACTCTTGCTCTGTTTCCAGTTTAAGCCTCAAAATACATTTATTTTCTATGGTTGTTTAAATACAAGAAAACCATGTTTACGCTAATTTCTCTTGCTGCTTTCCTTAATTTCCTTACAGGATGCAAATCTATGTAGGTGGAATTTCTAAAGCTGGCACTGTCCTTGACTTTAATTTATCCCTATTCTCTAAGGCTTTACGTAGATTCAGTCAAACAGTCCTACCCCTTTGGGAATTTTGTATATAGGATCGAGAACAACTTTGCATTGTACTCCTTGGATCATTGTCTTGGTTTCCGTTGCAGTTTGGTGTAATTAGCTTTTGGATCCAATTTGGATCACACTCTGGTAACCTTCCAACACACTTTCTTCAGTTGTTGGGCAAGGGGGCACCCAGATTGGGTCAAAGCATAGCTGTTGTTAGAACAATCTCTTCTGGTCTACAGCCTTAAAGGTGGGTTTTCACAACACTAGGATTTTACACATAAAACCTCTCTTAGTTTTATAGTTAAAAATTAGTTATCTGCAAGTATATATTATGCATATTACCCAGATCAGCTCTTTCTCTTTTCATATATGCTGTCTTTGAGAGAGTAAACTTAGCAAGTTTAATCATCTCTTTGATGCTATTCCTCTCCATACTGAATGTTGAAATTCTTTTGCGACAAGTAACCATGTTCTTAATATTTCTGCATAATGTAAAGCTGGTCAGTCTTCCCAGCTTTTGTCTGTACCACCCCAAAAATGCTCCTGATTTCCCAGAAAAGAGGGTTTGTTTTAAAAATGTATTTAGTCTCCTCAGTTCTCTTTCTTTGAGTGATTTTTGGCTTTATTTTTCATGTATTTTTTTAATTGATGCGTTACACAAATACTTTCCAAGACTGAAGGTCTGAGAAGGCAGTTTTATTTGATAGCTCATCCAAAGCAGAATTTTTCCAAATCCTGTACAACGTTGCTGATTTCTTTATTACTCTCGAATGATTTTTTGTTATTGCAGCACTCCCTTTTCCTCCCATGGAAAATGTATTTCAGTTTTTGGCACCAGTTCTCCATCCTTCCTTGGGAGTGTGAAGACTAAAAGCATCAGGTGGTTTTTTTTTTCCTACGTATCCCATAGGAAGTTACCACTCTTGAACTCCTTCTCCCCTACATAAAACTTCAGGAAAAAAAATGAATATTCCTTACTATTTGTGGGATCTTAAATGTGTTCTTTATTTTAGGTTTTATACTATTCAAGTGTTTTTATGCTTCTTCACTTGATTCCTGAGTGTTTTGTTGTGCTCATTCACTTCCCCCATTTTTAAAAGGCTTTTCAAAGCAATGTTGAAAAATACTGGCCTGTGAACAAGGCACAGATATTCCAATAGTATGTCCAAAAGTGCTGTGTTACTTAGAACCACACCAAAGGGAGTCTTCGGTCGTGCTTGAAGATTCAGGGTCACTGGTGAGGACTGTTGTCAGTAGTGAGTTGGGTTAGACAACACCTTCCACTAGATGGTTGTCCAGGGATGGGGCAGTCGTCTGGCAGGCAACTTCCCTGAGCAATCTGTTCCAGGGCCTCACCACCCTTATTGTGAAGAATTTCTCCCTAATACCTAACCCTGCCCTCTTTCAGTCTGAAGCCATCACCCCATGTCCTGTCGCTACATGCCCGGGTAAAAAGTCTCTTTCCAGCTCTCTTGTAGGCTCCCTTCAGATACTGGAAGGTTGCTCTGAGGTCTTTCCAGGCTGAACAGCCCAAATTTTCACAGCCTTTCCTCACAGGAGAAGTGACTCATTCCTTTAAACATCTTCGTGGCCTCCTCTGGACCCATTGCAAACATCCTTCCTGTGCTGGGAGCCCAGAGCTGGATGCAGTGTTCCAGGTGGGGTCTCACCAGAGCAGGGCAGAGGGGCAGAATCCCCTCCCTTGACCTGCTGGCCACGCTGCTTTGGATGCAGCCAAGGATATGACTGGATCTTGGGGCTGTGGACACACACTGCTGGGTCATGTCCAGCTTCTCTTATCAGTGTCTTAATACGCACCAGAAAGATCTCCGTTTTCAACAAAAGACTGTTCTGGGGGTCAGAAGCAAAATGATGAGAGAAGCATTCTGTGTGTGCTTTTCTGAGCTGGGATTACCATAATTTCATTCTTTCTAAACAAGTGGTAAACAGCAGGAGGATTCACATTAATGTTTATTCCTTTCTACTCTACTTGAAATATAGTTCATGTCTGAGATCATTAGGTCTCTTTTCATGTTGGTTATGAGCTTCCAGCTCTTCTCTTCAAGTGCTGCCAGCCTGTTTCTGAGCATCTCCCTTCTGATATCTTTTTCAATTTCCACACTGCTTCTTGCTCAGTGACATTTGTTAGAGAGCTATCTTAACTTTTTTTTTGACATCTCTTTCTTTACTTTTGCTTGGGGTTAGAATATAATAGCTTGGAAACAAGAGAAGCTTCTTGAGTGAAGGAATTTCATATAGTGTCTTTACCTTTTATATTAATATATTTGGGGAGAATTTTTGGCATTTGGAAGTCAGTAGAAATTCTACCATTGATTTACATGTCCATTAAGAAGTAAAATGATAATGGCCAAAATTTTTTAATTGGTTATTTTAATTATGGTTATACTCTTCTGAGAAGGATATTTGCCTTTAAAGTTGATTCCAGTTTAGGGCTGTGAAAGCTCAGCTTTGCTGTCAGCAGTGATTTTTTTGCCTGTAGTAACTGCTCCTAAAATATACTAGAGGAGACATGGAAAAGGGTCTAGAAGATGTTCTAATTTTTAAGACCCTTCACAGTTCCATTTTTAAAATTCATTTGCTGTTGTGTTAATATCTTGCCTTGGATCAGATCCAGAGCAAATCAACAAAGCAGCTACCATAGTCTCTACATGAATGATTCATTGCATTTTCTTGAGATGAGACTGCTATTGGCCTGTTCCATGCTTTTGTGTTATCAAAACCAAGTTATTTAATACTTCAATGGCCGAGATCTACAGAATGCAATTCCTTCTAAATTTGCAGTAAGATTTCATGTTTGAACTGATGATTCCCATAGAGTAATGTTGCATTAGTACTCAGGTATTACTGTCTTTAAATGTTTTATTATCAACAGTGAATCCATTGTGAGTAAGAAATATTGTAACAGCAAATAAAATACTGTATTGGGTCTTGAGAGAGTCCTATTGTGTTGGATGCTGCAGAAATGTAGTAAGGAGATATCCACATCCCAAAGAATTTTCTTGCTGCTGCACAGTGTAATTAGGCAAGGGCAAACAGTGAGTTATCCATTGTTTTAGGTGAAATTTTATGATATGATTGTTGCATTATTCCATTTTTTTACTCTTTGATAGAAGCAGAGATCTTCGCTCTCTTCAACAAGCCCAAAACCCCACAAAAATGCAGCCAGTATTATACAGTGACTATCCCTATGAGGATCTCCAGGAATGGGCAGACTGTCAACAGCTTAGAAGCAAATTGGCTGGAGCACATGACAGATCACTTCAGGAAAGGAGGCTCATTGGTAAACGCCATCTTCAGCCTTGGAATGGTAAATGGTATGGAAATTACAGAAAGCATTATGCTGTGATTATTTTCCTTTCTCCTCTAATAGAGGTCATTATCTTTGAAGAGAAGACATTTGGGAGGTGCTTTAATGTAGGCTTGGGGCAGATTTGTATTAGATCAGCCTCTTTCAGTGAAATGGAATGAAAGTACAGAAAATATTTTGGCATTTGAATAAGGAAAACAGATCATGTATTGTATTTTGTAAACATACTAGAGATGATTTTGTAATTGCAGAAATATACAGAGTTAATAAACAGTACCAAGTAAAGTGAATTAAACTAATAAGATTGCAAAGCAGATGACATAAATAGACGGGTGGCTTAGCTGTCCGGCCACACACTGCATCTGGCTCTGATTGCAGGTCAGTGCAAGGACTCGAGTTTTATCTGGCCAGCAAGAAGTCAGTTACTTCCAGTTGTTGCAGAGACCCTTTCCGGCTGGATGGCACACTGTTTTACAAAATTGTCTTCTATGCTTGTTTCATCTGAGCTAGAGCAATGGATAAATGTTGGTCTTAATTTAAGAAGATTAAAAATCCTAGATTTTTGCACGTTGTGGAGAAGTGGCACCGAGTCCAGCCTAGAACTGTAGCCAGTCTGTACTACACTCGTGGCTACCATGGCTTTGAAGGCAAGCCTGCTGTACAGAGAAAGACTTTGGTGCATAGTTGGGATCCAAGAGACATAACCAAGGAGCCACGAGACCAATTGAAGGGAACAACTTGAACATAAAAATGTTGAAGTTGCAGCTGGATGAATTTTACTGGAAAATTATGTGACTGGTATATTTCATGGTTAAAGTGCTTATGGCTGAATCTTTCACCTAATTTTGGTTTGTTTTGTGTTTTTCAAAAGGAATGTGGTAACCCAGAGATTGCACATTCCTACTAAGATTAGTTGGTTTATGCCTCAAAATTATAGGGGAGCTGCTTCCAGATCATCTTCTTACTGTTGGTCTGAATTCCAGAACCCTGGATAAAACACAGGAATATGACTCAGTTCTGGTAAAAGTCAATCAGGAAATTAACAGGCAAACCTAATTTTTCATTTTACAAACAAGTAGCAAAAAAAAGGAAGGTTTAAAGTTCAGCTGATGGAATGCTTTCACACAGCTTCCTGGAAAGCCTTGTAATTGCTCGTTAACTTGCTTAAAAACAAATGGTCATTTACTTTATATATATAAATTGCACAGAGGCAAACCTAATTGGCTCTATCAGGCTCAGTTATCAGACTCAGTGTTTTTTTTTAATAAAATCTGCTTGTCAGTTCACTCTGAAATGTTTTAAACACAGAATTTTTCCGTTATTTAAACTTTTAGCGTTCATTTCCATAGCAGAGCCCTGTGAGAGGTTCATGTACTTGGATACCAGAGTGAGGAGTGCTGGATAACTGCCTGTAGACATAGATAAAGTAGGCTTGAATGATGCAATAAAGTTTCAACACAAACAGGACAACAAATTATATGAAAGTGGACAGATTTGGGATTAAGTTAGATCAGTGATTGAAGATGAACAATTAATAAACATTTTTATTAGCATTTTATGGTTAGACAAGGAACAGCTTTTGAAATCAAAAAGCTGAAACAAGGTTTCTAAAAGTGTATTATACTATTAGAAGAACATTCACTAAGGATATCTATAAATTGCTATCAATTGCAGTTAAATATTTTATCATTTAAATCCTAAATTTTTTCTATGCCACAGAGAAATATGGAACAGCTTTTTCTCTCACATACCAGTCAGTATCAAACAACACAGGGTAGGGACAAGAGAAGTAGGGGTCTGAGGGCTTCTCAGCCCCTTACTTTTTTTCTAGACTTCAATGGCAGCCTATCCAGCTTTTCATAGCTGGTCCTATTCACTGATTAATCCTCTTCCAAATTAAGGTAGTATCAGCATTCTTTCTTTAATTGACTATATCACATTTCTTTGTTCTGGGGGCTGGTTTTCTTTTTGGCTTGAAGTATGAATTCATTATTTTGCTTATTAGACTTAAAAGCAGGGTTATTATCTTCTTCTTTTCCCCCTTGTCCTTGGAATACCTAATGAAGTGAAGATTTCCAGATTGTCAGTAGTCATAAATCTGTTTCTTCCTTCTGCTAACAGTTTAATAATTAGTCTTTAAAGGAGTTTTAAAGTTCACTAGTAACAATTGTTTCTTTTTGCTTATTGTACCAGATAATTATAAACATAAATCTAACACAATTGCAGATCACAATATGTAAACCATGCAGAGTTACACCATATATTAAATGTATTCAGATTTTGCTGGTAAGTTAGAAACAGCAGCCTGCTTGGTCCTTGAATGTTCTCATGTTGGCAGATAACAGTTATGTATTTACATTTGCAGTCCAGTTACTTGCTGGTGTTTTTCATCCAGCTCCTGTAATTGATAATTCTGCCTGTAGTCCCAGGTGTAAACTGCTCCTGCCTAGTGATCTAAAGTGACCATAGGAATTCACCCTTACTCTCTTCTGTTGAGAATGGGGACTGTAGCAGCAAGCTACAGGTTAATACCAAATGGAAAGTAAATAACAGGTGGGGTCTCTTTCTTTCCTGTGAAGCAGAAAGTCTCCAGTGAACAGTGTGAGAAGGCAGGAAGAGTCAAACCTCTTCAAGGTTATATTTTGATGCCTTAAAAGAGTAGTCACAAGCCTGTTCATCTTCAGTTGTTTTGAACTGCAGCTCTTTAAGTGCCTGGCATTTCTGTATTTGTTTTACTGTTCTGTCTGTGAATTTTCTGCCTTTCAAACCTAGAAAAGGCCAGCCAACCAGCCAGAAAACATTGACAGTACTTAAATGCAAAGCAAATGAAACAAAACGTGGGTTGCTTGGAAGAAGAAAGTAGTCAGGTTTTTAAGAGAGTCCGATTGATTGTCTCTGTCATCTGCCTCCGACGGAGATGAGCCAGTGATGCCTTTGACCGATTATTGTCACCTTAGCCACTGAAGTACTGGGAATTTTATCATCCATATGGAATTATTTTCTCTGTGTGTACTGAAGGTGAAAAGATGCAGAAAGGGAGAGGAATGCAAATACGAAGCAAAGGCAGACATTCAGGTCACGTGCCCCATAAAGCCACAGAGAGCTAGTTTTCTTCATTGAGAGCAACAGCAGCCTAAAGGTTAGTTTTTCTGCATAAGGAGAATTTGTAGTTCAAAGACAACAAGGGGAAAATTGTCGCCTGCTAAGACAGCTGTCATGGTAAAGTAAGTAATCTTTTTCCATATACCTCCTGTAAATCAGAAGCAAGAATATCAAAATAGGTTTTTGTCAATCGAGCTACATCAAATATTTATACAACCCAGTGAAAATAGCTTTTTGTGCACAGTAGGATACCTTAATAAAAGATGCAGTGGTAATGGAACATTTTCAGAGGAAGGACATTGATTGTAACCTCTACTTTTGGAGCATTTTCTTTAAGAAATTGCGAAGTTCAAGAGTAGAGATTGGGAAATGATACAATGATTTACAAACAGCGAAGTCAAAATGTTTTGTTTTACTGGCATTTCTTACTGCCCTATTGCAAATGGATGAATGTTTGGAATTTCTAAGGAACTTTTTAACTTAGGCTATGTTCCAGGAGCTGAATCTTGTTTAACAAGAGTTTACAAAAAGAGAATACCACTGCATCAGAATCAGGAAATACTTTATATGAGAAACAGTGGAAACTGGAAAGACTAACTCACCATCTAAAGCTTTAGATGACTGATCTTTGTAGACAGGTTAGAAACATCCAGCTGAATAAATGTATCTGTAAAATCTGCCCCGCAGGAATCTGTGTAGGATTCCTTGTGCCAATATAATTATGTGTATGATTCAAAGTGCCAATATAATCAATGGAAATCTAGGCCTGGACCGATAGAGTCAGTAGGATTTGTGTTATGATCCACCTCATCCTACATGAGAATATGCAAAAGAGATCAGATACATCTAGATAAGACTGAGATGCTTGGTGCTTCCTTTGCCTTAGTCTTCACAGACGCAGGCAAAGGTTGCACTCATCTTTTAAAAAATGGCCCAAAGGACAAACCAAGCACCCACAGAGTGGTCATCCTCACTTCATTTCTGGCTGGATCACTGAGTAGGTCCTCTTGGAACACGTGTCTGGACACATGAAGAAGAGGACGGTGACTGGGGACATTCAGCATGGATTTAACAAGAGTAAAGCATACTTGAAACTGATTGTCCTTTGTGGTAAAATGATGATTTGTGGGTGAAGAGAAAGCAGTAGATGTCATTTTGGGTGAATTCATCAAAGGAGTTTGGCAGTGGCTCCCACAATATTTTTGTATCCAAGTTAGCACCATGTAGCCTAGATGGGTAAAAGTCTGGTTGCATGGCTAGACTCAGAGGGTCATGGTTAATAGGTCACACTTTACCTGGAGTAACAAGTGGAGTACCACAGAGATCTGTCCTGGGGCCTGTTGTGTTTAACAATTTTATCAGTGATGCACAAGAGGCAATGAGGCTCGCTTTTGTCAAATCTGTGGGTAATTCCATACTCAGGAGACTGAGCTGATGTGCCTCAGAACTGGGCTGCTGTTCAGAGGAACCTGGGCAGGCTGGAAAAATATGCCAGCAGGAGCTGTTTGAAATTCCATGAGGACAAATGCCCTGCCTCTGGGAAGGGAGAGGCCTTTTCACTAATCCAGGGTAGGGACAGCCTGGCTGGGTAGCAGCTCTGTTGAAAGGTCCAGGGGAATGTTAGTAGGCAGCAAGCTGAAGATGAATCAGCACTTGAGGGAGTTAGTTCAGCCTGGAGAAAGGACAGCTTTGGGAGACCTGACAGTGGCTGGCAGTGCCTATGAGAAGACTATCCAAAAAGTGGACTCAGACCCTTGATTGTGGTGTGTGGTAGGACGATTGGAAAAAATATACATGCATTGAAATAAGAGAGGTCGTTTTTGGATATAAAAAACCACTTTCTCATCATGAAAACAGTCACTCTCTGGAAGAGGGTGCCCAGGAAGTTGTGCTATCTCCATTCTCACAGATTTTGAAGATGCAACTAGATAAAGCCACAAGCAGTCTGGTCTGCAGTTGTATTGAACCTGTTTTGAGCAGGTGGTTGGACTGGAGACTCCTGAGGTCCCCATCCAGCTGAATTATTCTAGGATTCTATGAAACTGTTGGATCATGTGTATCTCACCTAGTGCGCCAGCTCTAGAACATGTGACTGACTGTTAACTCAAGTTGCTCTTAGATGTAGATCCCCTGTGTAATAAAAGTACTGCAGATAGAATCAGTGCATCTGTCCACCTCCTTGCCCTTCCACACCTCTGTGTAAGAGTTTCCCTGAAATTCCTGCTGATCCTGACAGCATAGCATGGGTTATATGTGCCTTTTCTTTAAAACATGACCCTGCTAGCTTGCTTTCTGCTGCATTTTCCTCTCCCCCAGTATTCTCAGTATCCCAAATGCTTCACAAGCAAAGGAATGAATGATCCAGTTATTCTTTCCTGTGCCTCCCTTTTTCTCTGGAAGAGTAGTAAATGACCTGTAAAAGGTGAAATGCGTGGCCAAGGTATGAGATGTGAGAACTGGCAGGTGTGCATTTTTGGCATGAATGTTTAAAACACTGTGGCACGACAGGTCGAGAGAGGAGATTGGTTCTGGTTCAGAGGGAAATCTCAGTGACTGTCATCAAGTTTCTGTGGAGTTTTTCACCAGCATCACCCTGTTGAACAGACACTGTTCTTTATATTTGCAGCTGTCTTTCCCTCATCATTTTCCCCTTAGAGTTTTCTCATTTTCCATGGGTTTATTTCCTAGCAAAAAAACCCATAAAAAAATCAATGGATTGTATGATTGATGGAAGTAGCTTTCAACAGTAATCACTGTAAATACAACAAGGAAGCAAAGTCTAAGAATCATTTAGGTTGGAAAAGACCTTTAGGATCATGAGTTCAGCCATAAACTCAGCACTGCCAAGTGAAGTTTCTGCTGCCTGTAGGGTCTCCCGAGTGCAGCTATTGGTTTCTAAAACATTGCATATGTGCCATCATGTTCACATATGTGGAAGCTGTGAATCGCATGAGTGGAATGTGCAGCAGAATGAAACATAAAGGATGATTTAAGAGTGAGTGTAAACACACGCCTGCTGATTGTGTTTTGATCGTTTATTAATTAGCTGGCAAACACGGGGCGGGGGTAGAGCTCAAGCTGCAGTTGTGCCAACAGTGTGACACTGAATTTCATTAAGGGAATTGACAATACAGGAGCAGTGCACTGGTGCTGTATAAAGCTGCCCTGGTGAGATCTGGATGTCTGTGTTTAGTAGGGGTCTGCTTTCACTCTTAGGTGCTGTCCTGTCATCCCTGCTTTGGAAAATTAAAGGGCCATTTGTACATTATGCATCCTGAAATAGATTTGGATATGGGTTTGGGTGTTGGAATGTGATGTTTCACAGGAGTTGGTTCCCCCTTTGTAGTGTCGGGTCTAACAAAGTGCTGTTTTTGAATGAAATCCAGTAATTAAATCTTGTACCCTTTGGTATGTGGCAAGCTTGCTCTGCCTGTGTTTTCAAACCTGTAACCCAGCTATTTAGTGATCTGGCCTGTTATTTCACAACAAAAATGTCTGTTCTTCTCACTTGGATGAGAAATCTGTCTGGATGACAGGAGTTACTGCTTTGTAGTCCAGCTCATCCACCTTGGAGCAATGTGTAATCCTGGCTTGCTGTTGTGGTGAGGAGTCTTCGTCTCTCTTTATTTTAAATAGAGTTACAGGAAACCTGCCTGTGGAAACTGTGTGAAAGTAGACAGTCTTTTTCTTCTTCTTTCAGTCTCCCACCAGAATCTCAGGGGCAATCCCTAGTAAGTGCTTTACAACTTTTTCCTTCTCACAAGTGAACAAAAAAAAATGCTGTGTTAGTTTAGAGACAAGTATTTGTATCTCCTCACTTGCAGCTCTCAACTGCAACCGCAGCAGAAGAGAGTAAGGAACTGTGGAAATAGAAACAGGGGGGTTATGCGTTGACATCTGCAGCAGCAGTCTTACCGCCGTGTGTGTGTGTAGACATAAGCCTCCAAATGTAGGAGTCTGGTCTGTTGTGGGCTTTGCCTGGAACAAATTTGTTATTTCCAGATAATAAATTGAATTTAGATCATATAATGACATTGGGAGATGTTGACTGAGATTGTGTCTGCAAGAGGTAAAAAGCCTCT
The DNA here is from genome assembly GCA_013397175.1 of Platysteira castanea. Taxonomy (NCBI): domain Eukaryota; kingdom Metazoa; phylum Chordata; class Aves; order Passeriformes; genus Platysteira; species Platysteira castanea. The sequence continues at coordinate 2,812,913 of VYXC01011827.1, read as the reverse complement.
TAATCTTCTTCACTGCCTCCTTTGTGAAAATTGTTTCTGAGTTTGATATATGTTTTCCCTTGGAGGCAGTGATTCCTTCCTGCTGGCATTTCTTGACCTCATAACATCCACCAGGAAAGCAGGATGACCCTGATGAAACACCTAAGCAGGCTTATCCAGAAGACTCCCCTGTCAGTTCAAGAATCTGTCAGTTTGGCCTGTGTGACTGCATTTTGAAAACATGTATCATGCCAGTTAAGGAATATAGTGTTGCTAGAAATGTAAGGAAACTATCATGCAACACACAACATTTGGGAAGGGGATAAGCAAGGTCTTTATAATCAGTCATACAGGGTAAATGTATTGTTCATATTAGAAGGCTGAAAAAGACGCCTTTTGACAATGTGAGAAGAGTTTTCTCTGTTTGTAAAGAGCACAGTCCTGCTAATTTACAGTTTTCCTAAACGTAATTCTATTGTTCCATCAATCAGCTTATTTTAACAAAGAAAGATAAGTCCTTTTTTTTTCAGTTATTGTGATTCTGTTCTGTCATGCAGCTGACAAAACCCAAATTCTGGTGTATGGGAGTGATTGCTGCTTATGGAGTGTGTGTCTGAGTTAAAGGAGAAGGTGCTGCTCGAGTAACTTTGAGAGTATGTGTTGTCTGAAAAAAGGCTGAACGTGTTGGGAATGCAAATGAGAACAGAGACGCACTAAACCAGATGGTCAAAATGCCTTCATAAATTGATTAAATAGTTATGAATGTATCTTTTCTTTCATGCTGTTCAGATATGCCAGATCATCCTTAGTCCATCTAGATTACTGTAGCTGCAGTGACTGATCCATATGCAGGGTTCTGACTTGTGTGAATGAATGGATATAGTCACAAGTATCAGTATCATAAATATAATAAAAATAAATCAGTATACCTTCAAAATAATACCTTGAAAATAACACATTGATATAATACATGGTCTTTAGTGTGTTTATAGCTTCAAGTAAGTGCGCAGTACTGCCAAACTGAGGACTGAATCACTTTTGCCTGCTCAGAATGGGAGAGTTGTGGTTTCTGATGGGAAAGGGTAGAGTAACAGAGAGGCTGGGCAGCAAGGTTTGCTATTCGGGAGTAGGATTGCTCTTAAGAACTGCTAGAGATACAAGTCTTATTCATTTAATAGAGCTGGACTATCAGAGAATGTCTATGAGCTTTTTAGTAACATCCTTGAAAGAATATGTCATTAATAAATTCAGATGCCTCACTACGCATGGAGTGCCTTGTATAAAGCTTACAGACAGGACTGTGTTTTCACAGATTCTTTACACGGGACAATGGACGGAGTATTTCTTTTTGAAGATGTTGCTGTGGAAGACAGTAAAACCACGCAGGGCTATGATGCAATTGTGGTAGAACAGTGGACTGTCTTGAAGGTATGTGTACAGTCTTTCTTCTTTGACTTTCTTTTGTAAATCAAAACACTCCAAAACTGTGAGACAGACTCTCACATACTGATCTGTGCTCCAACAGTACCACACAGGTAAAGGGGTGCAACCTTAACAGCATTGCTAGTTCACCACACTCTGGGTTTGTACAATGCACTTCCAGTCTTGATAAACCTCATGCTTTTTTGGGAGGTAGGAAATGTGAGTGACAGTGAGCAATGAAACTCAGGGCTATCCGTCTCGAAATTACAGATGTCTGCTAGATTAACTGCAGAGAGGATCTCCATTGGTTGTCAGGGCAACATGATCGTGCAAGTCACTGTGGCATCGCAGTTCTAAAGAAGGCAGCCCTTTAGGTAGGCAGGCTTTGCCGCAGCAGGAAGGCACAGAGAACTGCCTTGGCTCTGTCTGACCTCCTTCATATGCTGAAAAAACTGCATATTCTGGATAGGCGTCTGTAAACAAACTACGTGTGTCACAACTTGGCCTTCTGCAGATCCAGGTGCCCACGCAGATCAGTAGAAGCACTGCTTAGGCCAGATCGATCAGTACCGATCTTCCACAGCAAATTTGATACACACAATACCCATGTATTTGAAAAGCTGGGCTTAAATTCTTTGTGACTTGAAGCAAAAAGAACATGGGGGAAAAAGAAGAAGCTGCATAACTCTTAGAAGTTTTTTCTTGTTCTATCTGATGTCTGCTAGGAATAGGTGTTTTGTATCTATAAAGGCAATACCTGATAATTTCACTTGGAATGTACTGTAAAGAGTGTAAAATCCTTAGACAGATAATCCCTCCTTTTGGCACACACATGCCAGAAGAACGGATTAAGGGAAAATGGGACAGATGCTAGAGTAAGTGTGTAAAATTCCAGGAGACTAGGATTAAGAGTTTTGTTGTTAGATGATGATTTTGTAGTGCAGCAAGAACTGGCCAAATAGTAACGGCTACAAACAACTTTCAGAACACTTTAGTGCGTTAATAGCAGCTTTTCTAGTTGCTGATGTGTGTCTGAAAAATGATTCCTTTATCGCATTAAATGTTATTCCAGTTATGACAGACTTGACTGTAAATCCTTGTTCATTTTTAGGGTCAAATTGTGGTGTTGCCACTCAGGAACAAGGTTTTGGGATAGTGACAGATGGTTTCATGAGTGCATTAGGTCAGGGCTGATCAAGAAGGCAAATGTTAGGAAGCATTAATGTTAACCATATGTTTAAAACTGTTAGGAAATGAAGAGAGGGTAAAACAGCAAGTATATACTACTGCATACCACTGTGTAAGCTGTGTTTGACAGCACCTTATTTCAGAAGGCTGTGGTAGTACAGTAATTGCTCAGAGAAGAGCAGTGGGCATGGTCAGTAATACAGACAGCTTCCATAATAGGAAGACTTTACATGGTGCATCCTTTCAGCCTGGAAAAGAGAAGAGTTGCAGGGTATGGAATAGGTAGAGAGCTCCTAAATCATGGGAAAGAGATAAATAGGGATTGTTTGCCATCTCTTCCAGTATAAGAACTAAGTGCCAAATGGCAGTAGTCAAGGCCAGGTGCAAAGCAAACAAAAAGGAGGCATTTCAGATAGTTATTTATGCAGCAGATCTGTGGAACTCCTTTCTGGATAAGGTTGTTGGTTCAGGAAGTTTAGAGGATCTTGTGTTCATACAAGCATTTTAATTCAGATCATGAGCGCCTTTTTGAAGTGAACCCACTGATCCACCCTTAATATGCCTCACTTCACCTCACAGAATGGTCCCACAGTGAACAAACTGGACTTCTTTCAGTAGAAACGAAACCAGACATGCAAAATATTTGGGGCAGGTATCCTACGTGCTTGACCTAATACATGTTACTTTTCCTTAACCATCACTTACAGCTATGTTGGAGACAGCTTTCTGAGTTATAAATGGATTCTTGGCCAGAGCCAGTTTGGCCCTCAGACAACCAGTCCAAGGTTCTCCATCTCAGTAGGATATCGTGACAAAGCTAGGCATAATCTGCGTGCACACAGGACAGCTTCTGTCAAGCTACGTGAGAAGGATAATGGGGATCCCATGTTGGCAGAGTGCTGACCAAAACACCAAGACACAGCAGAAGAGTATTTTCTAGCAGAGGCCTTTGAAGTGTTAGAGGCCTCATAGGTGGAGTATCATTTGCTTTCAATTCTAGCAATTCCATGCTGGAGAACACAGCTGGTCAACAGATTAAGGAATGAACCTCCCGATGCCATCTGGTGTGTCAGGAGATGCTGTATAGCTACACACCATGTCTGTGAGGACTAATGCAGGGAATCTCCTGTTCCAGACATAAGATTTGGGATGTGCAATTTCAGAAACTGACTGATAGTATATACACAGCTTGTCAGTGTGATCAGATTATTCTCTGCTGTAATTAAAAATTTGGATGCTGGGTGTTCCCTGGCAGTTTTGCTCTTTTGAGATCAAGTGTGGCTGTTCTGTGGACATCATGAAAATGTTCCCCACCAAGCTGAAAGGGGAAGAATGTGGGGAAGAAAAAGCTTTCTGAATGTTGAGGCATTAGGGAAGTGTTGCAAAGGTCTTACCCATTTAGAGAAAGAGCAGAGCTGGCCACCTTGGTTTTCTCCTTCTGCAATTTAAATAACTGCCAGGATACATCATGCCTCACGCTTTCTGAGACATAAGAGGTGTAGGTGGGTAAAGCCATGGAATCAGTGAAAGGACTGGAAGCTGGGGGATCCGTAGGCACTTGCGCAGTGTTGTACCCAGAAGACCAAGTGTTAAGCCCTGTTAGAATTCACCTTTATTTACCATTAACATGGAATAATGCAGTGGCAGGGGGAGGGACTGTAAAATGGGGAAGAAGACAGAGTTCAGTAGTGACAGAAGATGTCCAGGAGCCAGTAAGGGCTTTCTTTTGTTACAGAGTGTTACAGAGTATAATTGTTACAGAGATAGGTCTGGAGCAGTGGAATGACTCACTATGTAGAAGATTGGGGTTTTTTTTGGTGTACATTCAGCTCTGATCTACATTAATATTTTCTGTTTGTTATTTCCATTTGTACCAAGGCAGTGGAAGAAGCCCCGATGGGCAGCATGACATAAACATATATAATAGATCCTTATTTTAAATTTGGTTGTCTGGATGAACTTTGGGGTTACTCAGATGTGGTCTGAGCTGAATGTAAATTTATTATGCTGTATCCTAATTAAGAAGAAGAAGAAGAAACAAACAAAAGAATCCCAACCTCAACAAAAGAAAGCTTTTTTAGAAAGGAAGACATGTAGCATGTATCGATGCCCTTTAGAAAGAAAGCCTTTCTAAATGAAAAGGTAAAGGGTTGCTGTTTAACCATAAACACAAAAGAGAGAGGTTGGCAAGCCTCTTAGCAGAGAAAGTGCTGCCTTTTTAATTGCTAAGGCTAATAGAGAAAACAAGCTGAACAGTGTGATGCACTCAGTATGTGTGTAAAATGTCAGTTTGCAGAGGATGTAAAGCTCGCAGCTGTCACAGTATGTGGTCCCGCCAAGCAGCAGACAGGATGTAATAGCTCTGAGTAATTTAACTCTTTCTTCTCGAAGTAGAGCTGTGGTATCCTCTACAAATGACCACAGGACTTGTTATGACAAAATACTGCACTCATCCTTATCACTTTAACTCTGAAAATGTCAGGACATATTATTTCCACTGCAGTCTCTGAGATCTAGTCCTAAAACTTGTTTGATGGTTTTAATTCTGCTTGTGTAGGCAAATGTGGGTAGACAGTTCTGATTAATCAGAGCCTGCATGATTTCCCTCTCCCCAACTCCAAATCTGTCACCTTCCTTTCCCCATTACCCAAGACAAAATAGCTAATATTGTCTTTAAAATTGAGTGCTATAACATTTATGTAAGGTTGCTGTATTGTTCTGCCTCTGAAGCTGTGTTCATTTTGAAAATAATGTCCTTAATTTACATGTATTTCCTCATTGAAAATCTTGAGCTGCTGATTCATCACATTGTATTTGCTGCTATACCATACCTTTGGTGTACTGACATGAATTAAATCTCAAATATATCGTGGTGTTGCCATTTCCCTGGCAGACTTGAATGGGGTCAGTCTCCACCATAGACATGGTAAACCTTTTAAAGTGCGACATACCATAAGATTTAAAAATTTATCTCTGCTGAGCCTAGGTTGCAAGTTGCCTTAATGTAAGCCTTGAAACAAATTCTCTGGAAATGAGGATTTGATTTGTCTGTAAATCTGATTTAGGTCATATGTCAGTTAAGCCATGTTCTGCTGTCTCCGGCCACGGGAGAAAGACATGACCAGGTCAGCCGAGGAGCTGATGGTGATGGGCATGAAAAGCCCAGAGGAGTCATGTGTGTGACCCTCTTTACCACCCAAGGACAGATATGCTACAAATAATATTTCAGCAATGTCTGTTGCTGAATGCTTGTTGCTTTTTAAGAAGAGCTGAACAAAAACCTTCAGGAGCCTGTTATCTTCCAAAGGTTTTTATAATTCTTGTTTCAATCCTTTATATAAGATATGAAAGCAGCATAAATACATATATATTTGTCTGCTGAACTCAGTAGACATAGGTTTAAAATCGATTAAAATCCACATGATTAAAATCCACAGGGTATTCTTTTATTGGTTTGAATGATTAATGTAATAATAAAATCTAGCAATATAGACTTGGATCATCCTTGATAATTTCTTGTGGCTCTGGTAGTACTGAACATCTAACAAGGTGAGCACTTCTTCCATGTGAGTAAAGGGCACTTGAAGTAAACAGACTGAAAGGCACATTATGGATTAAAAAAACTCTTCCTAGCTGTCACAGTTTTCTAAGAATTAATTCTCTGCTCACCCATAAAACCTTTCATGGAAAAGTGAACATCTCAGATCTAAACTTCCCACTTAAGAACAAGCTGAGAAAAAGAATTTCAGTCGTCTATCGTACTTCCTATAAAACCACGCAGGGCACATGTTTCTTTTGCCCAGCAGATGACTCCAGCCAGGCAGTGGTGCCCGGGGTAGTGCATCTGTGTGAGGATGTTGAAGGGCATGGGAGTGGGTGCTGGGACCCCCCAGGCTTCACACAGAGCCTGCCTGTGGGCGAGGGCCAGCGCAGGGCTCGCCTTCCTGCTGCTGGAGCCAGGGGCAGTGGAGGGTCTGGGCTTCAGCTGTGCTGCTTGCATGGAAATAGATTATTCCTTGCCTAACTAGGGAGTGGTGCACAAAGCCTTTTGGTAGAAGCCACATGTTGTTTGGGAATAAATTATAACCAAAGGGAATTGTGTTGGGGAAGCTGCTTGGGGATGATTAAGCTGTGTGTGTAGGGCACACTGGGGTATGTAACTTCTCAGGAAGTGGTTTTTTATGTTGGTTTTTTCCCCCAAAGAATTGATGGACAAACAATAAAATCAATGCTCACCTTAAGGTGCACCTTAACTGTTGCAGGAATTGTGAAAGTAGAAATGCCAGAGTTACTTAAGAAACTGTACTGATGGATTGCTAGATCACATTTATTTCTTGTGTTTCATGGACAGTTAAGGGGAGTTGTCCCATCATGTGTACATTGTCTGTGCAGTGGTGAGTTCAACACATTTCGTAGGATGTTTCCATGTTTCCTGTGTGGAAAACCCTCTGTGTCAACACATTCACCTTGTCCAGCTTTTGCTGCCGCTGCTGTGCTTCTATAAATTGTGTTGCTGTGCAAATGTACTTCTTGTTACAGGTGCAGGCAGTATCAGGAGCACTCTGATCTTTCTGTTTGTTTACATACATGCTAGAAAATAGAATTTGCATCCACAGAGGTCACTGAGAGAAGCAGGCTTTGTGGACACAGAATGGTTTTTGGGATGTTGTTTTTCTTTCAATTTTACCCTAGGTGTGGAGCCAGCTGTGAATGCTACTCGGCAGCCTCTGTGTGTACTGAAATTGTGACTGGATACGTCTGAATTGCAGAAACACTGTCTTAAGCAAGATGCTGCCTCATACAGTGTTACAGCCTTACTATAGTCTCAAAAATATTTCACATTGCAGGAATTCACATATATATTAGTAATTGTAATTAACTCTAAATTACATATGCCCAGAATATTGATGGAAAAGCCTGCCTGTGGATTTATTTATTACTCTTTTTTTTTTCTACTACCTTTCCACTAAGGTCCCCATTTGGCAGATACTCTTTGCTGGTCAGTGACCCACCTGCTTCCCAAAGCCGCTGGTGGTTTCCAAGGATGCAGGAGCCATCCCGCTGCCCTCTGCTCCACAGCTAATGGATGTGTAGCAAGTGTCTGCCAGCAAGGTGCTGTGGTGTGTTACACATGGAAATTCAGGAGCAGCTCAATAATAGAGGAACAAAGTCCAGCTTTTTTTATTGCTGAAGCATTTGTGAAGCTTCTCTTTTCCTTCCAATAAATGTTTTTAATGATTCAATACTGGTACATTGTCAGCAGAAATTACCTCTTGGAAGAAGTCTGAAAAGGAAAAAAGCAAATAATTCACAAATTTAGAGCCTGAATTTAGTCCTCCTGTCAGCTGTACTACTGCAAACATAAAATGTTGGCAGCATGCTTTTACCGGGTCATTCTTGTACAGTCCAGATATTCAATTTCTGTCATTTTATTTTCTTTCTTTTCCACCAAGGTGCAAGCCCTGCCTTTGCCAGTTCCACTTCCTCCCTTCAGTGCCCTGGGACAGAAAAGCTTTGGCTTTGGCAGAGCTGGGGACTGGTAGCCAGCCTTGGCTGGGGGTGCACGTCGCCTCCCTCGTGGGCGCTCCCCTCTATTTTTTGTAAGGAGCTGGGTTTGAAAGCAGTGCCCATTTTCTGCAACAAACAGTAGGTTACACTTTCAAAGCAACTTGTTTTTTTTACTTCCCATCCTCTTTGCCATCTGTCAGTAGATTTTGGTACACAGTCTGTTAGGATTTGCCGATAAAGGTTTTATTAAGATTTATTTAATGGGATTTTCAATCTACCACTCTTTAATCCATGTTGGAAAAAAATATTAAATAGTGACAATCCATAGCTGCCTTGTAACTAAATCACATTCACTTAGCCCAGGAAAGAATGATTTCTGAAGAACTTCTGTCTCACAAGAGCTTAGTAGTTGTCTTGTGTATAATCTTGCTGTGGTTAAAATTGCTGCAGTAGGGGGGAAAAAGAAAAGAAAAATTGTTAATGCAGTTGTTTATATGGCTTGCCCTAGATATTATTCTTATCATTTTTTTAATCTTTTTTTTTTTCCTAATGAGCACGAGCAACTGTGAAAGGAAAAAATGATGAAAACAAACAATACAACTACAAATAAAAAGAATTCTTTTCATGTGATGCAAGTCAAGGGAAAATCCTAGCTCAATATGCTCTGGCTTCTTGACACTCAAGGTGTGATCAGAGATTACTTATCATCCACAGGAGAGTGGGAAGCAAGTTAATTAAAATTTTCCACCCTTTCAGTGAATGAAATGTCTCCCACTTTGAGATGCATTGTTTGAACACTTCTTTTTCAGGAGAGCTCTGGCACATTTTTTTCTGCTTCTGCTGGTGTTCAAATTCAGTATTTGCTAGTTAGAAAGAACATTGCACTTTCATCTGATGGAACAGTGTGTTTGAAATTTTATTTCTATTGTCTCTAATAATAGTAGATAAACTAATTACTGTATTAAATATAAAACGAATACAAGATGACTCTTTTCCTCTGCACCCATCCCCCAGTGTATTGTTTGTTTAGAAGCATTTTGCTTTAGAAAGCATTTAATATGACACCAATTAAAGGTCTGTATAACTGTGACTCCTGCTGGCACACAAATTCCAGTCGTGGGATAGAATTACAACCGATGATTCAGGAGGGGGAGGGAGAAGTAATTTTGTGTGGTCTTAAAAAAAGCTTCAATTATCTGTATTTGCAATTTGGGAGTTTGAAGCCCATGTGGATTATATCTGTTTATTCTGGAGTGACGCCTTTCTCTTGTCTGTCATCTTCAAACTCAGCCAGTTATTGGGAGTAGTCTATTCCCCAAGGGCCTGGAGATGAGGTGCAGTGCCTGACTCCAGCAAGGCATCGTGGAGTTGGAGAGAGCTTGTTAAAGGGCATGAGGAGCTCAGAGGAGGGTACACCTCTGCATGGCGTGCACAATTCCTGCCTCCAGAAAGCCCAACAGGCAGACTGGGCTGTTGGGTACCTGCACATGGGAAAAATAAGAGGTCACCTTTTGGTAACAACTGTATGGAACTCTTTCAATAGGTTGGTTGGTTTTGATTTTTTTATGTTGTCAGATTTTTTAAAAAAACACATTTCTTTAGGCCTAATTGACTTAAATTTATTTTCTCATAACTTTAGCCTTTTGAATGTGCTTACCTGCTTGTTTCCTTTCTGCACCACTGGGTTGTGAAATACACCATCATCTGCTGCAGATGATGCTTAATCCTGACAAGTCAGACAGGTCTAAAGCCAGCCCTGTCTCGCTGCTCAGAGCCTGCAGGGACAGGAGGCTGTGGCAGGAGTGATGGCGTGTCCCTGGAACAATTTGGCTTCCACAGCAGCCAAATGAGCTCTGTGTGGTATTGATGTCCTTCCTCATTGCTGTAATCTCCCTCTGATTTCTGACATTTGTTGCACATCCTGATGCAAGAAGAAGGTTCTCCCTGCTAATCACCCACCTTAGGCAATGAATTCAAAATAGAAATCCTCTTTACAACACAAGATGTTCCTCGGGGCATAAACAAGGTCTGCTGTGCCAGTCTTTCCTGATCTGCTTCCACCCTCTAAATGAGTGAGCTCCTTCTGGTTTTTCCTCTGCAAACACTGTTTGATAGAGAGAATGTTTCAGACAGGTCCTTTTATGTGGCACCTCATGAAGAGCTTGTGATGGTGGATGCTCTGACCTTATTCTTAATTATCACATTGCCTATTTTCATCTTTATTTTTTGAAGGCATTGTTGACCAATCTCATACATCTCACTGTGTTATTAATATGTCTTCTTGAGACATTAGATCTTAAAGGCATCTAGATATGTCATAGTTTTTTTATTACTCTTGGACACTCTGAAAGAACACACAAATACCCGTCTTCCAGAGGGAAATGGGAGTCAAAGGAGACTGTGAATCTACCATGATGACAACTTCAGGCTGAATCCTGATTGCTCCAGAGGACATGAGTTAAGAGCCATGTGGTATTGCCCCCTTCTTGCAGTGTGTCTCTTATCCAGAGTTACAAATTCCCGTTTGTACACAGTGATGTTGTAAAGTAGCACTACCTCTCTAAGCCCCCACAAGCCTCTGTACAGAAGTAACATTAGTAGTGTTCTCTTGCAGGCACTTTCTGGGGTAGAGATTTTAAACATTCTCCTTTTAGGCAGCACTGATACAGCTTCTTCAGCTATTTGCACTTGTAGTCATGATCAGGTTTTTAATAGGTGTAGTCAGGCAGCCATTCAGTTATAAAGATATAAGTGACCTAAATTACATTCGTTAGAAGAAAGGAACAGCTGAGATTGGAATTCACTAAAATACCTTGAAATAACTACAGGAGGATTTGGATTAGTTCTGATCAAATGACTATTTCATTACTGCGGAATAAATGGATTTTTTGGAGCTGCAGAACTATTGTGCCTTCCCCGGTGTTGCGAATTGGCAGTTAAAACTCCTTACGTGCACGTGAAACCAGTGTAAGTGCCTGAGCTTTTTGGCAAATGTAATTGTTATTCCAATCAAATTTAGTTATATTTGTAGAGACTAGTAGTTACCATTTGTCTGCTTTGTGTTTATTAAAATTAAAAACTAGTAAATATGCTCTAGCATCTATTCATTAAATTACTGGCAGTCTTGGCAATTAAGACACCTCACTGGAATAATCTTTGTTGAAACCACCAGTGGTTCTTTATGTGTGGATTGCAGGGTCTGCCATTTAGTTGAAAGAGAATGAGCAAGGGTCTGCTGGGTACATGTGCAGCAGGAGCCAGACTCCTGCACTGAAAGGCAAAGCTTTTCGTCTTGCCCACAGATTTCCTGATTCAAAAGAAGAAGGCAGCGATGCGTATTTGTGGGCGATAAAAGGAACAGACTCGTGCTTAAATTTTTTGTTGCTGTTGTTGGCTATTTTCCTTTTGATCCATCATGGTAGAGCAACACGACTGATTTCAGTGCAGATATTCAGGATTTGCTGAAGCCTAGACAAGTGCAGAATCCAAGCAAAGCGATGCTGTCATTTTTTAACTACTTGAACATAATTTTTCTTGGGAGGAGATAATTGATAACATACAATGAATTTATCCTGTTCAGATCTGGAATCATCTAAAGCTAGATGGATGAGTCAGGCAGTGTAAAAACAAGATCACAGATGTTTACCATTTTAAACAAGCTCCTTTAACAGTTCGGGATGTATGGGCGGTCGGTCATTTGTTTCATGTTTTTGAACGTTTTCCTTCCTGCCTAGCTGAACGTAATACATGACCCGCTTCAGTGCAAAAACCCTTTCTTCCTCTGAGAAAACCCACACATGTATTTTTCTTGGGTTTTTTTTTTCTTGGTGTCAGGCTGAATGTCGCACTCCAAGTGATGATGCCAACTGTTGCTTTTCCTTCCCCAGGGAGTTGAAGTGCAGACAGATTACGTTCCGCTGCTGAATTCCCTTGCCATGTACGGCTGGCAGCTGACGTGCGTGCTTCCTACTCCCATTGTGAAGACAAACAGGTAGGGAGGGGTGGGTGCTGCCTTTCAGCCAGGGAAGTTGCTGTACAAGCACCACAGTCTGCACAAGCAATTCCCTGTGCAGTCAGTGTGGATTTCCTTGCAAAGCCTGCTGCAGCTGTTCTCGGGGTTTTCCGAGCATCACAAGCCACATGTGGCAGGAAGCACGTGTCTGGTGGGCAGAAAGACTGCAAGGTGGCACTGTGGTTTCTGCATGAATTTTCTGGGTCATTTTTCTGCCTCTCTCTAAACTCCATGATTGTAAAATTCCTGCTCTGGATCTTCCAGTAACATCCTTTAGAGCAAAGACAAATTATGTGATAATGTTTGGAGTGAGATGTTGTCTAGCTGAAGAAAAGCAATTTTATTCTTAATAGATGTCTGTCTAATGCTGCTGATACAGTCTAGCTGAGCAGAACCATGTGAGATTAGTGTGTCACTGCTCTAGTAGCCTTGTGTGCAGATATAATAATTCTGTGGTCTGCTTTGCTATTACTAATAGTCTGAGTTTTTAAATATAAATGTAAATCACTTAAAAATAATCTTCATAACTGGTGAAAAACAGTCATCCCACTTGTTAATCATCAAAGATGGTGCTTTCTGAATTTNGCTTTCTGTATCCCACTGATACCTCGGGTAACAGAGGTCAGTGCAGAAGGGCACCCACCTAGTGGTTGTTCCTCCTGCCATGCTGCAGACCTACAGGAGCACCCAGCCCCGTTCTGGATCAGTGTCCCAGCAGGGAGGGAAGGAGGGAGGGAACACTCCGGTGTTGCTGAGACACACAGGCACGGGGNATTTTATTCTTAATAGATGTCTGTCTAATGCTGCTGATACAGTCTAGCTGAGCAGAACCATGTGAGATTAGTGTGTCACTGCTCTAGTAGCCTTGTGTGCAGATATAATAATTCTGTGGTCTGCTTTGCTATTACTAATAGTCTGAGTTTTTAAATATAAATGTAAATCACTTAAAAATAATCTTCATAACTGGTGAAAAACAGTCATCCCACTTGTTAATCATCAAAGATGGTGCTTTCTGAATTTTCACTGCTCAGGAATATATTTTTATATATATATATACACACACCAGTATAATCAATCATGATTTTTTCTCTTGAAAGAGTAAAAATATGCCCATCTCTTCATGGGATTTGGATGAGGACTACTCCTACAAATAAAAACCTAAAAAGTAAAAGGCCATCTGTGTTGAGGGAAAAACTGTATTTAAGTTTTAAATAAATGTTTAAGTATAAGATTTTTTAGAAAATCACAGTTATGATTTGTAATCCCTGACTCTTAANGAGGGAAGGAGGGAGGGAACACTCAGGTGTTGCTGAGACACACAGGCACGGGGGCTCTTGGGTTTCTTCCTTTTTGTTCCGAACAATTTATTCTGTGTTTACACACTAATGCTAAAACATTCAGCAGAACTGTGTCACAGGCTGACAGGCCCTATCAGTCTGAACACTCCCCTCTCCCTGCCCCCCAAAATACCAGGCTGCTCAGAGACACCAGGGACAGGCAATGTGAGGATCATTCTTCATTTTGTTCTTCTTTGACCTGCAGAAATAAATGACTGAGATGGATTTTTGCTTTGAATGATGCTGGATGTGAATTTAATTCATTCTCAGGAGTGTGCATTTGTTTCTTTTCAGGGAGGGGAATTTATCTACAAAGCAAATTGTATTTCTTCAGAGACCTTCTTTGCCCCAGAAAGCAAAGAAGAAAGAATCTAAGGTAAATAACCTTGAGTTTCTGGTTTCTTTGGGTTTTGCTGGTGGTATTTTTATATTGAAATTGATTTCCCATAGAAGTAAAATGGCCTATTCAGTGTTTCTGCAATACAGTAGTGAGACACAAGGAATGGAACTGTTCAAATGAAAGAGACAAAAAATGCTCAAATGATGTCAAAGCTCCTAGATTTCATTCTCTTTTGAACTCACAGCAGCAGAAGACATGTAGATTTTTCTTCATGTAAACCAGCGATAAACCTCCATTTAGACCTAAAATTCTCTGTCCATGTTCAGTGCCTGCAAGGTGGAACCAACACTATTTTCTCTCGCCTATTTCCTGTCTTTTCTGTTTAAATTGCTCTCTTGTTCTCTCTCTCTCTCTCTCTCTCTCTCTCTGTTTTGGTAGAACCTGGCACAATGTGGGCCTGATTTTGGCTGGTATTTCTATTGTGTGAATGCTAATGAATTCTGCTACAACTTAACCAAAAAAAGCCTCTAGAATCCAGCCAAATTGTCCAAGGACATAGCTGACAGCTAGTGTAGTGATGTATGGATGTGGATGCATGTATGTGTTCCCATTTCCCTTTTTAAACATACAGCTATGGGAACCCCTGCCCAAACTTGTCGTGCCATACAGCCGGAGAGAGAAATGCATGGGCTGGAAACTTGAGAAAGTGATGACCTTCCTACAGTAGTCAAATTTGCCTTGCCCTTTCAGTATGCAAGGGATCAGGAAAGCTGGATGAAGTATGGAAAAGACCTCTGGAACCACATGTCGGTGAGGTTGCTGACTAATGCAGCCTCGCTTTTGTTCTGGCTCTGTGGGCTTTGGTGAGTGCTGCCAGCCCGATGCTCCCTGCAGGAGTGGGCGCTTCAGGCCAGGCAGAGCTGAGCTGCTGTAGGAGATTGGAAATGCTGAGCAGACCTGAGCAACAGGAGCATTTTACCCAGCAGTTTAGATAATTGCAGATAGTTCTCATCTATGAAGCCCTCACTGTTTTGGAGCCTGGTTCTGTGAAAGTTGTCTTTTTGATACAGTGCAGAGCAGGAGAGTGTTTGAACTGACTGAAAGAGGAGAGAACTGCTGGGGGTGTGACTGATTTAGGATTTACCCTCTCTCAATCGCAGAACGGGAGCCCAGAATATTGTGTGAACTTGTTGCAAAGCCCATCTTCCTTGTTTTTTCTCTTTGTTTTCAGGCGATTAAAGGGATCTTGGGATGAGTGTTAAGAGTGCCTATATTTGGTCATTCTTTTCCTACCACTGTGTGTGGTTTTAGTGGAAGGGATGGGAACCCATATGTGGTTGTTCATCTTCAAATAGAGAAACTAGTATGATGCTGATCTCTTGTATTATAATAACACATACATACCATCAAGATGACTTAAAACTTTGTTTAAGTTTTCTTCATTCCGGGTTATAAAAACCTATTTAACAATGTCTGGTTGACAAAACAAAGGACTTACTTGTTGGCAGTGTTAAATATACAGGCATATTTGAGGGCAAGAATCACTACAGCACATTTTCATAGCAGAGGTCAAGGAAGGATGACATACCTTGATTATACCTCTGTAAAGAGATGTAAGACTGGTTCAACATCTGTGAGTGGTGGTTGTATCACATCAAAGATGCCAACCCAAGCATGTGATTAAAAATTGCTGAATATTCTGCACATACAACATCACAGGCTTGCTCTCAGGGTTTTTTTTTTAACTTAAGCTATGGCATGTCTAAAATGTTTATAGATAACCCTCAGAGGAGAGAAATAGGATGATAAAATTAAAAGGATATTGTGTTGTTGGAAGATGTTCCGTTTGGTCTTTGCACACCAACGAACTGCTGTTCAAGGTGGTCAGAGGAACAGAAAAGGAAACACGCAAGGAGTGCTACAACTTCTCTCTTCAGTGAGAAGTACTCCTACTAGTGCAATATTCAGTCAGGGATGAGGTAATTGTGTTCATTCACTATACAAAACTGATGCTTATTTCAGCAGAAACTGGCTGAATGCATTTTTGTGAAATGCAGTGTAAGTACCTGACTGAGTACACATACACACACACACAGAGCCTCCTTCAGTTGGATCTTTATCATATTTAGGGCCCTGATCTTACCTTCTGTCAGAGAGCTTTGAGTTAAGTAGAGTAGTGGGTGCCCTGCACTTCTGCAAATCAAAGAGGAAAAAACTCAGGTGTCTAAATTTTTAACAGCTGAGCTCTAGAATTGAGATGTTATCGTTCCTCTTTCTCTAAATTGCAGTGCTATTGAAGTGAAAGATAACTTCCTCTAAGTAAAACTGAGAAGTTTTGTGAAAGCCAATTTCTTTCTTTTCTTTCCCCTTCTTCTTCTACATTAAGTTCTGGCTACCAGGAGGAAAGAACATTGTTCCAGCTTTGTAATCTAAAAAAGTTTTGAATGGCTTTTTGATTAAGGAGTAAATAGCTAGATCAAAAATTTATGACTACAAGATCTTTTGGCCAACTTCAGCACAGACCGAGTTTCACTGGAGATAATGGCTTTTTGGAACATGGCTGGGTTTGTTGTGTGTCCTGATGAGATTATTTATGCCATTTCTGAGCTTCCATCAGCAACTGACACAGCTGAAAAAATGGTTGTGCACATTTAGAGGTACTTAGCAAACTTGTGTAGGATGGCTTAGCAGTGGCTTGGAACCATGGAGCAAGACCAGAAGAGACCTCGAAGTTGGTAAGGGGACTGGAGCACCTGTGAAGTCAGGCTGAGAAAGTTGGGGCTGTTCAGCCTGGAGAAGGGAAGGTTGCACAGAGACCTCACAGCAGCTTTCCAGTATCTGAAGGGGGCCTGCAGGGAAGTCGGAAAGGGATTCTTCGCCGGGAAGTGTAGTGATAGGACAAGGAGTAATGGGTTCAAACTGAAAGAGGGCAGGCTTAGATTAGATGGTGGGAAGAAATTCTTTACTGTGAGGGTGGTGAGACACTGGCACAGGTTGCCCAGAGAAGCTGTGGGTGCCCCCCCTCGGCAGTGTTGAAGGCCAGGTTGGATGGAACTTGGAGCAACCTGGTCTTCTAGGAGTCTCTGCCCATGGCAGGGTGGTTGGAACTAGATGACATTTAAGATCCTTCCAGTCCAAACTACTCTATGATTCTGTGACTCTGTGGTCTGGCTTTCCTTGGGAAGGTTGATTTATTTTCTGACAAATGAAGCAGATATAATAGTGGCATATTTGTGAGCCTTTTTATATATTATACCTGTCAAGTTAGAATTTCAAGGTACTGCTAGTTCCCTTCTTGTTTTTTAGTACTAGTTAAAACAGTTCTGAAGTGGTGCCTGTGGCGAGTCCTGTGGGAGTGCTGCAAGTAGCAGCCTCATGCTTTCTCATCAAAAGACATTCATACAGATGGTTCAGAATATTTTACTGTTTGGGTATGGTAGTGCGTGTGGTGTTAGTTCTGCTGTTAACCTGGTGAAAAACACTGGAGTAACTCCATAGGATTGCTTCCTTGGTTGGCACTTGTGCGGCTTTGCACATCCTCCCTTTCCACAGTGTGGAGGAACCTACCAGGCACATGCAACAGCAGGAGCAGAAAGCATCGGGCTCTGCTTCTGTGTAACAGAGATATCTGTGTGGGCAGAAATCATCTTAGGCTGTCTGATTTGGTCAGGCAACTTCTTTTAATCTTGGGTCTTTCTGGTCAAACCCTTTAGTCTTTGAATTAAAACTAAATAATCAAAAACATTTCTACTCAGTGAATGTCCATGTGAGATTGCCTCTAATGGTCTTTAACATTTGGATCCCTTCTTTGTAGTTTCACTGGAGGTTCTCCAAAGAAGACATGCACAACAGAAAAATGAAGAATTCGACAAAAGCTAAATTAAGTACTAGGGAGAAGCAAAGGGCAGGGGAGAAGCAGGAATTTGAAGTCACAGAGAACACAAGAAACTTAGAAGCACAGATCTCAAGAGCAGCCAAGCCTGATCCAGAAAAGCAGCTGGATGATGTCATAGACTTGGGAGATGAGGTAGCCGGGACCAATGACAGAGGTCCCCACCACATCGGGGCGTCAGTGGAGACGTGTCCTGCCAGCTGTGACACTGATGACAATGCTGGGCAGGTCTGCCTCAGCCAGAGCCCGCCCGGCTGCCCCGTGGGTGAGGCCGCAGAGGGCGGGGGCTGCGCGCCAGGGCCGGACGGCTGCAGCGGCAGCGACGGGGCAGGGCTGGATGCGGGCTGCTCCTGTGAATGAGAACTCTGTGCAGGAACCCTGTGAGAGGCTGATACTTTGCCAAGACAGAAGAACAGATTTTGATAATCCTCACTGCTAACTCCGATGCTCAACTCAGCATTTCTTTTGCATTTCTTTGACTTACTTTGCTCCTTAGCACTTTGGTATCGTAATGTTTTTAGTACCTACAGGGCCCAGACTTCTCAACACACAGAAACTGCAAAATCTCTTTCACTGTACCTAGTGGGAAATGCTCTCCTAGAGCTACACTTTAAATTAAAAAGTAGGGAGGGACAGAAATCATACTTTTTTCCATGACCAACCTTAGCAAGCCAGCTTTGAGCCTGGGTCAGGGCAGGTGTTCTGTTCAGTCAGATTTTATTACCGAGTACTTTCTTGTCCATGTGGCTTCTCTGGAGAAGTTACTGTGCCGATGTTATTTTGTCACTAGGCTTGTAGTGTCACAAAAATGATACTTGGACTTAAAGAGGTTGAAACTGGAAAGCTTAGATAAGATGGCTATTATCCGTATCTTTCTCCAGGAACATACTCACTGATGATACTCTCTTCTGAATTTTATTAACCCTTACAGATCTCTAAGCAATAAGCAAATCATGTACCTGTTTCAGGCACAGTGGGTAAACAAACCCCATGGTGAATTTGTGAAGCGGATGATTCCAGTACAAAATGCAATTTCCTATTCATTCTTTGCCAATCAGCAGGTCATCAGTAGCTGTGGGGGCTTCAGAAGACAGAAAAACAGGAAACAAAAAAGCAGGTAAAAAGTACTTCTGTCAGTGGTTATCCTCACTAAAATTGGAATTAGATGTTACCTCCTGACCTTCTCCAGGTGGTTTTGCACCACTTCCTCACTGTTATGAAATACCTTGTGGTAAAGAACTGAAATTGTACACAGGGGTCAGTGGCCAACAAATATCACAAAGGACCGTCCAAAATTAAAATACCTTAACAGACCATTTTTTTCATACAAATAACCATATTCTGGGACTGATACCTAATGAGATTCTGTAAAATTACCAACATTTTTATGTTTGGAGCTATATAAAAATATTTACAAGTGAATGTACATGTAATATAGTTTATGTGCCAATGTTCTCCAAGTACTTTAGTATTTTTACAAATGTAGGAAGAAGTGGTTTCTCTCTTCTTAACCACCTTCATTGTTATTTAGAAGTGGTTGAGTAACCTGGTAAAAAGGTGAGAAATAAATTGTAAATTCCCCTGCTTTTCTTGTTTTAAAGCAAGAGCTCTGTAAGTGATTTGCTGTTTTTACCTTGACTGATTTGTGCTTGCTAATTTTCCTTAGTCTTCAAATCAAAATGCTGTACAAAGGACTCTGTTCTGTATCAGATGTGCACCTAGAGTGGTTCAAAAGCATCTTTCATGCCTAAAAATTACTCAGTAGGCAGAACATTGCAGAGAAGGGAAAAATGACATCACTTAAATATTCATTTAATTGGGACAAAGGCACTCAAGTTTAAACCATTTGATTTCACACACACAAAGCACAGTGCTAGTTTTGTCATTGATTAAAGAGTTTTTTATTTTGAATTCAGTGGTTTAACCACAGGACTGTAAGTAACTTCAATTTCTGATGCTGTTTTTCAGTTGTTTCATTTGGTGTTTTGAGATTACTCTGGGGTTCCAATAGCCTCAAAAATAGGTTGCTGCAGTTGTTCAACTATATACAAGGTCTGTGCTTTGTACAGTTTTAAGTTCCTGTTTGCAGATTTTATTAGCATAGGATCCTTTTACTGATGGTTTCTATCTCAAGGACTAGCTTTGTATTACTCTTGTTTTAAAATTCACTATATTTAATGAACGTTTTGCTAGTAGAAAGTGTTGCAGTAGAAAGACCTCTCCAAATACTTTTTAATAGAAAACGTTTATTGGATTGCAATTTGACCTTCTTTAACTGAATCCCAGCTGCTTACAAAACTAAAGAGAAATAAAGGTCATGAGGAGATTCCTTATTTGTGGTGTTTGCACAACTGCCAATAATTTGTCCCCAAAAGGAGGAACTCGTGATCTCTAAGTGGTGATGAGGGGAAGCTCCTTCCTACTGAATTAGCCATAGTTACTGGTGCTAGAGAACTGGATACTTGGTTTTCCTTTCCCGACAGCATGGAAGGGCCTGTGGGGAAGTTGCACTTGTTTAAGTGAAAGCTTGATTTAAAACTCTGTTCCTGTAAAAGCTGGCTTAGGGTTCGGAAGAGCTTGAAGAGAACTTGCATGTTTTTTCAGTTTCAAAGGGGCAGCTGGTTTGGGGTTTATAATCTCATAATCCGTTCCAACTTGTGACTTTGAATTACTCTGAGCTGGTTCAGCTGTCTGAAGTTGTGTGCGTGCTTTCGCCATGCTCCCATCCCAAGGAGAGTGAGAGGGCCTAAATCATCTCTCAGACAGATGATCCAGATGTGATGACAGCTGGGGAAGGCAGGTGTGTGGTGCAGCAACAAGGCTCCACAGCTGTTATCTGCATTTTATCTCAGCTGCCTTTGCCATTTTGGGCCTGAAAAAGCAGGACCACCAGAGTGGCAAGGGAAGTGGAAGACAGCAGTCAGCAAGTGGTCATCTGAACAAGCCACCAGCTGTTCCACAGGAGAAGTTCAAAGGAGAAAATCCAGCTCAGGCATTGGAATGGGCTGCCTGGGGCAGTGGTGGTGAGGCAAATGGTGGAGGTGGAGACACCGTCCCTGCAGGTGTTTAAGGAAAGACTGGATCAGGCAAATGAAGAATGGCAAAGAGGAGTGGCTGAATTAAATGAAAGACAGAAAAGGGTTTTTAAATTGCAACAACCAGCAGGGAGCAGGGGCAGAGGGGTACAGCTATGATGGGTAGGGTGTCCAAACTCTTGAAGCATCATACTGAGAACAGGTCTGTTAAGTGGGGTTAAATGCACAAACGATGGGACTGGTACTTCAGCTTGCATTTTGTCTTTGATTCTTGGATCTGTGCACTTGAAAATAGTCTAAATGAAATAGCCCAAAGTAGCTTTAATATATGTGTGGAAATGAAGCTAAGTACAAAACAATATATACCCATTTCTCCCTAATTTGGCTCGCTGTCAGCCTGTTTCTGAGGTGAGCAGAGGAAGGGCTCTGCATTTGGATACCCTACTTTTTCTTTGTAGTTGCTGTGACTCTACATTTGCCTCAGGGAGCCAATTATAGGGCAGAAATGAAGCATGATCAGCCTTTCATGCAGGAATTTCATTCTCCCAGAACTGAAGAGTATAAGAAGAGCAGATACTAATTTCTTCCTGATAAATGTTTCTCAAAAGTATGAGGAATGCCAGCAAACAACACGCCTATGAATTGTAGTTGTAGACACAATTTGTATGTCTCTGAGGCTGTTAGAAATGTGCTTTTGGCTTTAAAAGGTGATCCTTGCCAAAGCCTCCAGCCTCAGGAAGGTGCCTGTGGTGCTGGATATGGCAGCTCACTCTAATCAGTACCTTACCTACACACTGAAGGGGGGAAAAAGGCTTTTCAGTGTTAAGAGCTTTCTGTTACTTACAAAAGCGCAGACTAAAATGATGGAATGATAACTGAATAGCCACTCTTTTTCCAGCTAATTGATGCAAATACTATAGGAATATTTGATACTTGTTGTACCAGATGAGCACACAGCAAACTGATAAAATACATGTCACAGGAAGAAGAAAAGGATAAAGTCTAATAAGGCTGCAACACCAGGTAACTCACAAACCATCTCCTTAAGTTTAAATGTAAATGTAAAGGTGGGCACATGGGCACATCTCACTCCTCATCCTTTACTGCAAAAAAAATAAAAAAAAAAAAAAAGAGTATCAGTCTACTTTTTCTCCTTCAGTTGCTCCTTAGCTGATGGCACAAGTGTAAGAGGAATAAACATTTTCTACGATGACAAGATTCACCAATGTGATGAGTATATTTCTCCAACTCAGTAGCAGCTGAACTGCAGGGGCTGCTCTCTGTTCCTGCCAGTGCAGACCAATATCACATTTACTGCATTATTTGTAGACCATATGTTTATATGGGTTAATGTTTCTGGTGTGTTACTTTTGCCTTCAATTATGGCAGAGTCAGATCCAATAAAAGACTTCAAGGTGAAACTGATGTTTCACTAAAAGACCACAAAACTCTTTAGAAACTAGAGACTTCAAAAAGATGCTTAAGTGTCAACAGGAAAAGGCTGTGGAGGAAGGGGATGCCAACAACTTTCCTGATTTCTTGGCTTAGAAATGGCATTTATTACAAGGTAAGAAAGGACTTCTTGCTCACAGTACCAGAGGTTACCACTATTTGGGGGTGGGGGGGGAAGGTATGAAAGAACTACTCTTGTCCACGTTTCAGGGCAGTGTGTGTGTGTTTCGTCCTGCTCTTCAAGTGGGTGAGCCCACACAATTAGAGAGATGTGTCCTTGCCCCACAGCACTCAGGCTGAGTGTAACAGGGGATGACAGAAGGAGGTTAGAGGGAAAGAGGATGATTACAGAAGCAAAGGATTTCAAAATGCCTTTTGTTAAATGGACATTTTGGTGCAGGTCTGAGGAGGGGTTTGTGAAAGAGATGTAATTTGGGCTGCGGAAAGCCTCTGCATTAAGGGAAGAAAAGGGTGTACCAGTTTATAATTCATGAAATGATTTAGAAGTCATAAGAAAAACAACATTTAAAGGCTTCTCAGAATCTTTTTATCATGGCACTGTTAAAATACACAGGAGCCTAGTGCGGTGGCTATTTTAGGGCACCAGTCGTTCCTGATAGCAATGTATTGCACGTTCCTAGGAAAACCCTGCTTCTTTCAAGCATCAAGCTCTGGCATGTCAGCTGCGATCTCTGTGAACACAAAACCCCCTCGGTGTTATTTTTTGTGACAAGCACGCTGTCCTATTTACATTCTAGAGTGAACAAACAAGGAAGCATTTCTTGAAATAGGGTACTCAGAAAGAATCTTCCTCTCGTTTGAGGAGGAGGAATTGGATGAGACATCCCCTCGGGGCCTGCAGTGGCTGCACAGGGGGCCAGTGATGGCAGCTGGCGGTGGCACTGCACGGAACAGAAGCACAGCCCTAAGTGGATGAGGCTGCAGGGAGCGGAAGGCACAAACCTAGGGGCAAAGCCTCATCACAGTACTGTCCCCGAAAGGCGACTCTTAAAAGATCCATCACTCAGAGTCGCCCCTCCTGATGGAAAATAGAGCCTGTCCTTAAGTTCCGTGTGTTCCGAGTGGCAGCAGGCATGGCCTGTTCTCTTCGACGCCCAGGAAGCGCTGGCATTATTTCATTTATCAGCTTCTGACACAGTCCCAGGAGTAGCTCTGTGCTTCATTCAAAGCAAGGGCCTGGCCTTCCCCAGCAGGGCTGCCTCTGCAGTGTGAGGATGAGGATGCAGGGTGTGGGTGCACATGGATGTGGCAGTAAGTATCCCCCAGGCTGTACAGCTGATAAAAAGAGGGTACAACTGGAGTATGCAGGAGTGGAAGTGACTTCTTGGGAGAGAACTACAGCTGGGCTCCAGGCCTTTTTAGCCAACCACAGGGACATTATGCTTGAAAAACAAAGTGCTTCACACCAACAGTATTGCAGCAGGCTGGGAATTGGCTGGTGGCTTCAATGTCTCTGCAGCCTCTAATGCAGAGCAGGGAGACACTGATGGCAAGGAACTTGCTGCACTACCTAGTTAACTATGCCTGAAACACGTAACTCAAGGGAAGGAGCCACTAACAAAGGGAAGGCCTTACCTGTTTAACGTTTTACTAATTCAATATTAATTTAATATTTTTGATATTGTTCCTGATTGATGTCTTCAAATGTACAACAGGAATCTCTACCACTTAAGGACTTGAACTGTCTACGCAGATAATTAAAAAACTCATTAGAGATTTTTGTTGGTCTTGTAATTTCTGTGATGAGTTTTTCTACAAGTTGAACAAAGAAGCTTCAATTAGGAAGGGCTTCGGTATCGGTCATTACACCTCCAGGTGTAACAAGAGCAACCTTTCCAAAGACTTTTCTCCAAGCAGTGCATCCTGGAGTCCGCTAAAGCTCTGTACTTGATACAGCAGGACTGTGGAGATGCATAATCTTGGATGGACAACCTTAGCACCAGCACAGGAAACAGGTTCAGGGAAGGAATTCCTAAGACTGCTGCACTCAACACTTTCAACTCAGGGCTCAACAGGATTATGAGAAAATGTCTTTGCCAACACAACCGACTTACTTACATAAACCACAGAAAAGGTGGGTTTTTTACTTCTGACAAGAAATGGCAAGAGAAGGAAGTCAGAACACAGCAGCTCTTCTTCTATAAAAATAGTAAATGTATTATATAGAACTGGAGAGGGAAGCGTGTCAGCTCATTTGGAGTAGATTCAGAAGTTGTGGCCTGAATTATCCTTATACTTGGCATTGCTGCACAACTAATTCTCTACAAGTGCTGAATTAGGCACTGAAAGTCTTTTAAAAGCTGACTAACAAAGCAAGCGTACAAAGTGAAAATATGCTGCTACCCATAAGAAAAAGCAAACCATCGAAAAACCAGATCAGTTAATGTCTTTAATATAAAATAATTCTTTTCCCCCCAAAGCAGCAGCACTGTATTACAGGTGTATTACAGTTAAATTAAAGGAACACTTTCATCATTGAGGACATCTTCATCTGTGAAATAAAATCTTCCAAATAATTCATAGTCCATTTCTGTACATTTTAGCTTATCAAAATGCACTGGAAAAAATAATATATTTTCTCTTCAGCAGGTGTCACTACAGGTGTCACTACCACCATTTCTCAAAGAAAACACAGTTTCTAGGAACACCAATGCTGGCGAGTAGTTTGGATATAGATTCTATCATTGGAGGGGGACCACAGATGTACCATGAAGTATCATTAGATACATGTTTCTTTAGATCCTTTTCAGATATTCTTCCCTCTGACAAAGACAAAAAGTAGGAAATGAGAACAGGAATATTAATCATGAAGTCACTTCAAAAATAATGTCTGGTTAGAGGTATTTCAAGCACTCATTTCTTAAAAATGCCTGGCCTGTTTCAGGATAATAGGTATTGAGATTTGAGGCTTCCAAAACTATTTGCTTTTCTGGGGATTTAGATCAGTGCTTCCACTTGGAATGCAGAGAGTATTAGTCACTGAAGACGAACATGGCTTACAGACAAGTAAAATCCCATATTTGCATGAAAAAATAGGTATCTCTAACACAAATACAGCAGAAATGGAAACATACTGAAGTATCTCTTACAAGCAGTCAGCTTATCCTTCATCAGTCCCACCTTAACTAAAGTAAACAGCATTTGCTTAATAGTTCCTGGAATAAAGTCTGCAGTGGGAAATATCAGTGTATCAGAGGAAAACAAAAACTGCAAAGAGAAAACTTTTCTGCAAAGCGAACTAAGTACTGAGAAATTGTTTAACTCACACCTCATTTTGAATCTTTAAATGTAAAAATGCTAGGTTATTATGCACAACTTCATCCTGTAGGATATAATCAAACTTGGGCTTTAGATGGCATCTCTGTACAATGCTGTGATGTTTACCTGTAACGTGTGGCTGCAGTTCTTTACAGATCTGTGAGCGCTGCTGGGTAACGTGGAAACAACATGTGATCTTTCCAGGAAATGCCTTCATCAGACCAAGAATATTCTTCTGTAATGTTAAACACAGTTGCTTACACCACAGGCCATTAAATCAAAGCAGATGTATGAACACAGTTCCAGAACACCAGTGATTATTACTGGGAACCAAGACTTTGCATTTCAGCACTGAGAACCTGATGGGTGTGATTCCACAGGCTTGACCTGCACATGCACATAGAATTCCCACACTTGGAATGTGAATACCCTGCCAGCTACGTTAGTGCTTTTCTCCTTTCCTGACATAGATTACAATCTGTAATATTTGGACCTAAGATCCAGTTAGGTCATTTCCCAATTTCTTCCCCTTATGAATTCTCATTATTTCCTCCTTTCATTTCCATAGGGGTTTTCCATTTAAAAAACCCCTGCAGTATGTATTTACCATTAGTTAGGAACTTTTTGAGTCTTGTCTGGTTTATCTGATAAGGTTACTAGACCATTTACTGTCTCGTGTTCTCCAAGTAAAACCAACATGTAATGCAAATGTTATTTTTACCAGAGTAGAAAGTATAAACTCATTTTCAGTTCCCTAAGTCACAGCTGTGATAAGTTACCACCAAACCCCCAGCGGCTTCAGTTCAACTCATAGCAAAAAAAGAATGTGTTAGTCAGATGCTGCTGTTAGTTCTGAAATTAAGATTTAGCTACTGTCTAGATTCTGCACTATATAGGATTTTCACTGCTGGAATAGACACTGGAAATGATTTAAAATATTCTGATATGAAAATAATTTCTATGTAAATTAGCTCATTTTGTTAAGTGTTTGTTTGCTAACTAGTTACTACAGTGACAGTCTGCCCTGGGTTGCTTAACAAAAAACAAAAAACCCAGGAAGGTTCTACTTTGTAGAAAATCTGTTCCTGAATCCCTAAAAAGAGATGGAATGAAGAGCAGCACATACTGACACTGTGCTGTACTCTGTTCCACCAGTGCCTTTACTATTGACTTGCTGTCTTTTGTGCTCCTAATGCTGTTGCTTCTATCATTTGCACTACGGAGATTTCCAGAAGCAGTGCCTCAGCCTGTGACAGGAGAGCACATCCACAGAGAGGATCAGACCCCACACTGGCATCTCCCTTCGCCCTTGTCAGCCCCTACACGGCTGCTCCCTCTGGGACCAGGTCCTTCAAACCATCAGTGATAACCCAGCAGGTCCTTCTGGAGATTTGTACAGATGTTTGTCACAACAGCATAAAGGCTCCTAGAGATCCTATTTCCTCAATCCTCTGCACAGAAGTGAAGAATTTTGACAGATGTTCTGGATCTGAGGGACATGGGAAGAATGAAGGGAGGGATATATTTTAAGCACTGTGCATGACACTGTGTTCTCTTCTGTCCCAGAAGCTTTAGTGCAAAAGCTCTGCTGTCATAAAACGGCTTAAGTGAAATTCAGGAATGTCAGCCCTGGCAATGGAAAAACCTGTGCATGCATAGAACAGACTGAGAGTTCAGCAGTTGCCCAAAAGGAAGAACAGATTATTCTGCTTCTAGCAACAAACAAATGACTTTTCAAAGAAAGCAAATATCTCCATATCTAGAAAAATGGTAGAAGTACATAAATAAAACCAGTGATGGATCCTATACAGAGTTTCTGGAATCATGACAGCTCCTCACCTTTATTTTACAATCAAAAGCTTTCAATACTTGAAAAAACCATAAATCATTGTGGATGCTTCTTTACAGAAGCTGTGCTAATTTGACCCTAAAATATTGTCAATGACCCTTAATAGCTGAGTGTGACAACTGATCTTTAACTGCTGAGTAAATGTTGATGGAAGTACTACACAAGCAGTTTTAAAAGCAGCTATAAATCCTTCGTTCATATACTACTACTCATTAGTAACTAATGCATTATCAATAAAGCTCCTCTGTTATTATAGAAAGTATTTCCTTTGGATACAATTACTCTCTTCTAGGCTTTAAATTCAATACAATTTCTACTGAGACTATGTGGTTACAGTATTATAGCACTGTGCATACTCTTAGTGTGTATATATATACATAAATACTACGATACTCTTGCAAAATCATAGCAAAATGCAGGGATATAGTAAAATATAGGGGTAACTGACTTATCAAAATCAGCGGGAGCAAGTACATCCAGTAACAGCCTTAATTTGTACACTGGCGTAAGTAGTTAAAAAACATCCAGGAGATCTGAGGCAGGAAGTGACTTTTGTCTCTGTTTTACAGTGTCTCACACAGAAGGACTCTCTGGGATTTGGTAACATTGATATACACACTAGTAGCTGAATAGCTGAGACCTGCTTTTTAAAAAAACTTTTTATTTACCTTAAATAAGAGTTCGCTTGTGGTTTTTGCACTGTAGTACAGCTTCGCTGTTCCCAATCTGTGTCTATTTCCTTTACCCTCCTGGTATCCATGAAGGTCTGCTATATGCAGCAGTATAGAAAACAATGGGTTAATTCCAACACCCCCTGCTATCAGCACTAGGTTTACTGGGGAGTCACCAGGCTGAGGATCAAAGAAGAAATCACCTCCCACTCGCAGAGCCACTTCTGAGTCAAGAGTACACTAGGATGGAAAAGAAGATACTTAATTTCAGAATTAAATGCGAAAGTTGAAATCTTATTCTTTTTGCATCCCAGTCACAAGTTTGCTGGGCTGTGATTTTTATTTTAATTGACCAGTGAAGGAAAACCAGAAGGACTTTAAATATACACACATTTTCCAGCTATCAGAAGTAACCCAGTGTCTCTAGGGATCTAGTTCTACTTTCAAAAGTTTCCGTCTTACAGTAAGGCAGGATGGTGACTCTCCCTTCTTATTCCCATAAGAGTTGAAAGAGGAACAATTCACAGAGTTTTCCAACAGCAATATGTGGTTGTGAAAACCCAAGGTCATCATGTAAAATCACACTTCTACCCAAAACCAGCTTCACGACAAAAAAGGCCTTGCTATGAGGTCTCAGAAGGTCAGAATAAGTTGCACACAGAAGGTTTTTCCATCCTCATTCCTAAAAAATAAAAACCACCCAGAAGTGAAGTATCCACAAGAATATTTCTTGCAGAATCACTTCTGCATTTGCAACTTCAGAGGCACAGAAGAAGAAAAATCAGGGAAAAATCTTCTCTCTTACTCTCCTCTTGTATGTGAGAAATTATTTCCTAAAGAAATGTGTCCAAGCATGTTTTTTTGATACATGGAAAACAAAAGCTACAACAAAAAAATCCACTTGGGTCAGTATCTCCTTGGTAAACCAGCACTGCATCCTGGTCTGAAGGGTGAAGCTGCAGCACAGGGAAGTCAGGTGAGTTCTTCCACATCACTGCAAGCTGACAGAACAAATAAGAGCAGAAAACACAACTCACTTCAGGCCATATATAGGTTTTAAAAGATAAAATGAAGAAGATAGGGAAACCAAGGAAGATGGGAATGGAGGAGAGAAAAACAAGCTAAAAGAACTGCTGAAAAATTAGCTTAGAGAATGAAAACATTTCCTCCAAAGAATTCTTTTCATATCAGGAAACAGTAAATTGAAACAGAAGGAGTTCCATTAATGAAGACTACACGTAACAATTCCACCAGGAGCAAGAAGGATGTCCTTGGATGCAGGTACGGCATAGAACACACGGGTTCCTAAGGTAGTAAGCATGATCATTAAAAACACCCCAAAATTTTCTTGCTTTTCTTAATTATTGCAGAACTACTGTCTCTCCATTATACTGTAAGACAATCAGCGTTCATTATCTGAAACTAATTTCTCTCTCCCTTGTCATGTACACTGCCAGGCTTTCCCACCATGTTTTACTATCATCTAGAGAAGAGTGAATCCACAAGTGTTCAGATTCACGTGGCCTAAGGAGGACACAGAATATGGTACCCTTTGAGGAAATAAGCATTTTTAGGGAGAAAATCTCACATCTGCCCCCTTAACCAGCAATACCTCCTCAAGATTGGACATGGGACTTGGGAAGAATCTCTCTTAAGCAGCAGTCTCCCAGATATTTCCATGCTTTGGCTGGCAATGATAACAGTAAGTCAGTATACAAGAAAAAACAGTAAAATTCTAGAGAAATACCATGAGAAAGTGTTATCCTTTAGCCTAGTTTATTAACACAGCTCAGGCAGAGAAGTGAAGCAATCAATACATTGCGTGGATATTTTTTAAAGAAAAGGCTACATCTTCCTAAAGTTATAAAGTACATGGTGCTAAAACTTACCATTTTATATACAGTAATATTAAGAAAGAAATACCTCTAAAAATACAGATACAGTGAGTAAATGAGTCCTAACAATTCCCGTAACATTTTTAACCTTGAGATATCAGCTTCCTTTAGAAGCAACTTTTAATCAATTAAGCACCGGTTTTGTCACCATATATACAACATTTTCAATTCTAAGTTGCTGTTTTTTCTGCTTGTTTCCTAAAGGAAAGCATGCACTTTTGTTTAGCTGGAAGAATCCATGTGTACCCTGGAGGTTTCTCCGTGGCATCAAGTTTGACATGTCTTACCCTTTAACTAAAGATTTATCCTATAAATTCCACCAGAAAACTCAGCAACCACAAACTGATTTACAACATCAATAATTCTTAAATAGTTTCCAGAGACTGTGAAGAGAATAAAAGTTGATAGGACAGATCATTGATGAAACATGTGACTCATCTGACTACGTGGGGCAAATTATGAACAAAACACCACGAGGCCAAATGTCAGACTTTACTTTTAACACAGCAAAAACCCAAGCCTTGGGTTATGTCTGTATTACAAAAATATTGCATATTTAAAAGAATACCACAGACATTCTGAAGTATTCTGTTGTTTTATCCTTTCAGAAAAACTGATCTAAATGTCTCCCTTGGCTCCCCTTTAACAATCTATCTGTGATTTATCGATGATTCCCAGTTTATATTTACAGAAATAGTCAGGAATTACGGAAAGTTACCAGATGTAACTTTGTAATGTGTAACACTACCTGTTCTCAGGGATGTAAGTTAGAACAGAGGTTTTTCAACATTTAAAAATTCATTAATTCCAAAGGAGTGAGAACCCTTATATACAAGAACTACAATATCACTGGAAGTCCACTGTAAGCACAAGTGGGGTCAAAAGATCACAATAACTATATTTCCATATAAACATCCAATTTCAGTCCCTTACTGAACAAAAGGTTTTAAGATTTATGTTTTATCCAAAATGCTTGAAGAAGTCAACATGAGTTTTGCAGTTAATAGCACAAAGTGGTCTAAAAACATACAACACCCCCTTTACCTCAAAAAAAAAAAAAACAAAAAAAAAACAAACAAAAAAAAACCAACCAAAAAGAAAGCCAAATCTCTCAGTTAATTTTACTTACCTCAGTGTGAACCCAGTGAGCAGGAGGATGAACAGTGTGTTTTACTGCCAGCTCTAGTATTCCTTCTCGTTCTAACAGGCCGGGGCTTGAACATATTGAGAATCCCCCAACTACAGATACTCCAGGAATAAAGAAATCAACCCTAAAAATAGATCAGACACAAAAGTTTGAAAAAGAAGCCAACAACCGCAAACATGGATAACAATAGCCAAAATAATACGGCTGCCTTTGCTTTAATTATTCTTCCTTTACAACATCTTCACTTCTGTAGTGTAATATTTCCAAAAAGGGAGTTAATCTTGAGTAACACCATTTCCTTAGAATTATTTTCATCTAGAACCATCTCATCATGTTTGCTAAATCAGAAGGTTTTCAAACTATTCTGCTTTTAGCATTAGATGTCACATCTCACAACAGACTAGAATTCTAAGTGTTTTAAATAAATTACTTCCATATTAGAACAAAAACATAATTATGGTCTGATAAGAGTAGCTTAAATTTGACTCTTTTTGGTCCCTTTGATGGGCTCTTCAAATTTCAAACATAAGAAGACTGGCATTCTAATTTTAGGAAAATGACTATATAAAACACTTTTCCTGGGTAGATAAAATACCTGAAGTAAAACCAACAGTGTCTAAAAAATTTCCCACGTAAAAAAGTCCACAACTGGCAGCAGAACTGCAGCTCCCTCTGGTGGCAGACATCGCCTCCTAGGTTATAGGAAATTGAACTGGAATAAAGTCCTACTTTTTTTAATTTCAACTTAAAAGTCAACCGTGCAGGGTTTGTACAGATTAGAAGGTAACATGTGGTTAAGCTTCTGCAATACCAGCCATTAGAGCATATGGAAGGCAAGCCATTACTATATGTGAACTATAATTCAGTCTCATAAAAGTAAGGCTTTGATAAGCCTTGATGAGGCTTCCAAATAGTTACCAGAAGAAAAATTACAAGTTGGTTTGTGATCTATAACCTGAACTCCTCTGTGTTCCATAAATCATTAAATGCTCCTGCTTTCTACAGCACGTAACAAAATCCCCATATTTCAAAATAAACCTAATGTTTATAACTAGTTGTGCTGGTCCCCTTAGAAAACAACCACACTGATAAGCAATGCCAAGTACTAGAAAATCATTATTCAATTCAAGCCTGGGTTAGGCTGGCTCAGTATTAGTTAAATGAGGATGCAATAAGAAATACAGACTGGCTTCCACTGCACAGGTATTTTCTTTAAACAGGAAGGCTGTATTCTTCACAGAGACCACAAATGCTTGAGGAAAGAGAGAAGCACTTTGAGTAGTTCACCACTTTTTGAAGAAAAAAAGTCTTGTCTGCTTATGCCACACAAAATTCACCCTTTGAAGAAAAAAACTCTTTCTCTTGAAGAATGCCCACAGTGTGATATATACAACAGTGATTTAATTTTTAACTTTATGCTTAAAATAAACTTGATGGTGCATAACGATACCTGACTGCAAAAGAAAGGTCTACAACCAAAAAAGCTGAGAAGGCTTATTTCAGTGTCCTCGGTTTGTGCAGCCCCACTGCCCATGGGGCCCAGCTTTACTGACAGTCAGGCTCTGGGAGCTGAGAAAGGTCAACTCTTGAATTGCAGCATTTATCTTGCCAAAGAATATCTCACAATGATACTGAAGCTCTTTACCTCCCTCTGGTGGAAAATAATCTTACTACTTAAGTTACCGAAAAATAAAAAATAAGAACTTATGCTGTAAAGTCTCAATTTACATTCAAGTCAAAATGTTCTCCTTGGCATGTAAGGGAAACCTTATCCATGCCCAGTGGGGAAACACACAAACATTGCTGCAAAACCTACATCAAACATGGTTTTCACCTTTCCCAAATAATAATGCAGATGTATTTTTCTTTCCATACCACTAGTTCCTTCCCAAGTACATAACTGTGAGAGATTTCAAGGCACAGTATACTATCTTAGAGTCAGCTAGCTCTGACGGCCTGTCTCAGCCATGCTGGGAAGGGTGAGAGGGCTCCTGAAGAAAGGCTACCTGTGACAGCCTAAGGGAAAAGAGCAGCAGAAGGGAAAAAAATGAAGAAAACCCACAACAAGGAGAGGCACAAAAAGATGTAAACCAGAGATCTCAGGGTGGTTTTTAAATTCCCTCCTTTTAAAGCCTACCTAAACCATATCTTTAAGAAACAAGTAGTAATTACCCACTGCTGAAGGGAGAGATCAGAAACACTAAAACCATAAAGCTACTTCTTCAAAGTATTTATAATGTGCATATACCTCAATGCATGTTTTAGTAAATAAATGCGGTAACAGCAACAAGTCTCTTCATTATTATTTCAAGACAGATAAAGACCAGTATCTGCCAAAGTGCTTGCAAAACAAATTCACTTTTGCTTCTGAAAAACTCAATAATTAGAACACTTTCAAGAAATGTAAACATTTTAGTGACAATCTTTGGCTGTAATGTCTTACTATAGCAAATCCTAACAAGTTAGCCTTTTCTGCTCAGGAAAATGTGTTGTTTTGTACTGCTCACCAAAAAATTCAACCCCAGTTTATAGATACGAGTACAGAGAAGTTGGTGTATACCTTACAATGGCATTAGAACACTTTCAAGGAAGAAGAAAATGAAGAAGAGTAATTATAATTAAAGCTTTCAGTTTTCAGCATGATAATTTCAAAAACATTTTTGGAGGGTAGATGTACTTTGCAAGTACTGGCAAGCAAGAATTTAATATGAGTCACTGCACATGTGCAAAAACTGCAGCAAATTACTTCACAAACAAATTATTGCTAATCAGTATCTTGTGTTCTGGTTCTAAATTTAAAAGCCAGCATATTAACACTCCATGAGTAACATATGCTGTTAATACCCTAGCAGCTATACTTTGATTTCAGCAAAACCACTTTCAGATGGCCAAAGCCAGTAGAAAGTTTAAGAACATTTAAATGTCCATTGCCAAAAGCAACTACTCCTAGTTTTAAATGAATTTCTAAGAGAAAAAAAACGTTACTGAGTGAGAGTATTTTTAACAAAGAAGGATGACAAACATGAAAATCCACTACTTCCTTGGGAAAAAAACCCTGTAAAATTGTTTAAACAAACGGCTAATTGTTTCAAAGGCTTAATAATTCAAGGTATTTATTTTCAAATTTGCCTATTTATATCAATATATTAGCCTGACTTAACAGGCTTAATTTTCAGAGTGGAAACTTCAAGAAGAAGAAATAAACCAAAACTAAGTCATTTGCAAATCAGCAGTCTCAGCTCCACTGTAAAAATAACTATTAAATAAAGACAGCAAAGACAACCTGCAGAATAAAGTGCAATGAACTTCAAAGTACTCTTGAAGAAACAATGTAATAAAATAAACCACAGGAAAACACCAAAAGAGTATAACTGAACATTAAAAGAACATCCACTTCTGCCCTTTTAACAGCAATATTAGCTTTTTTTATAACAACTATTTAAAAATTATGCCAACTACCAGCTCTTTGACAGAGCATCCACTAAGAAAACATTGTATTATGTAAATTAACAACGTTTTCCAAGGCCCAAGGATCAGAGACCTTTCAGCACTTTGTTATAGTGGACTTCTCCTAGTAATTTCCCCCATAAATATACCAGAAGATCTTACCATTGTCCTGCTTTGAAAGTAAAATCCTTATTTGCAATAGCCAAACGAAGTCTTTTGACTGTCTCTGAATCATTGGTGATTCCACACACTTTTGCTTGTGTAATTACCTAACAAAAGACAAAGAAGCTATTGTGATATGTAGATATAATTTGCAGCAAAAGCACTCACGAAGCCGTGCATGAGACATCCATCACTTCCCACGTTATCCATGGCATTTTATTACCTACAGCACCAATATTTTTTCACTGAGGTGAAGAAACAAAAATGGATTATGTCCCTCAAAGTGTTTAAGGCTAGGTTGGATGGTGCCCTAAGCAACCTGGTCTAGTGAAAGGTGTCCCTGCTCATGGCAGGGGGTTGGAACCAGATGATCTTTAAGGTCCCTCCAAGCCCAAACCATTCTGTGATTCTATGATTCTCTTAAATTATCACTGAATGGAGAGAAGTGTTTGTACTTGCAGTCCACCACGTCTTGTCACTTTTTCTAAGATTATATGCAAACTTACTTCATTTGAGTTGAAGAGAACATAGCTATAAAGAGAGGTGATTGCTAGTTACCAACTTTCAGATTCTTCAGACATCTATACAAGACACACACTCCTGCATCCTCCAGCAACAAAGTAAAAAGATCTCTGATATAAAGACTGATAAAGGACACGTGTAAAACATCAGTTGCAACTGAAGTCCCAGGGAGAATTCTGGATCTGTAACTAAATTTATTTAAGTAATTAGACATATTATTGAAAGATTATGCATTAATGTTAACGCATCAATGAAAGAAAACCAACGAGCCTTTTGTGAGTGCATTTATCCCCTACACTCCGGTATGACCACAGGGAAACCAGGACACAAGGTCTCATGTCTGGTTAACAGAGCAGTTTTTGTTTGGCAGCCACATGGAAGGGGATGTCAGAGACATAGCCAATGCCACTTTTAAAGAGTTTAAAAAATAAAAGATGAAAAATGAAAAGCAGATTTTGCAAACAGAGCCATTGGGGATGAGCACCCCACTTAAACTCTTTGATGCCCATCAGTGCAACATGGATTTTCATCCCCTCCCTGCCCTTCCTTTTCAGGTATTTTTGGACAATAATTATTCACCTTTTTCCTCTACAAAGAAAGCAATGCCCTAAGTATTTTCTACACAGAGCAATACACAGATTTTACTGTTAAAAATGCTGATGTCATTTACCACACAAGGAAATACTCAAAATACCACCACTCTACCATTTCTCATTTGTCTAAGATCAAACAGATCAAAAAAATTTTAAGCAACTATGCTGTAATTTAAAACATATGTCAGGAAATTAATTTATTCATAAAGCAACATCTGAACACGTCCCCTGTCCCATTAAACAGCAGGACATTTGCTAATTTACAATGAAGTAGCATGGATTCCTGTTCCACTTTAGCAGACACTCTTAAATGAGGAATGCAGTCAGTCAAAATTAACAAGAGAAATGTCAGATACTTTACTTCAATGGTTGTTCCAATGGTTGTTTTGAGGGAGAAGTGCAGGAAAGGGGCATTAAATTTGGATCTTCTTCATTCTTTTCTTTACTCTTCAGTACACTTCTTAATTTGTTATTTAGCTGAGAGAGCTGCAAGAGTACTGGAAATTTAATTCTTAATTGGTATAAAGTTATTTCAAAAATTAAATTTGAGTCAGGGTGATCAAAGAGATTCAGCCAGTATTCTGGACTGTCACAAGAGTATCCAGCTGGCCAGAGCAAGGCTGCAGTGAGAGGGAGAAGGATGAAGGGCTGCAGATTTTGCAGCTGTATTTCAAGAAAGCATTAGTCGCTTTTCCTTGCCCTGGTCCTTCACATTATCACTCTTCAACAGGCAATATTCTGTAGCATTCACACTAATGCAACGCAGATTTATGATTCTTTCATCTTTTACAGGACTGAAATGGCCAAATAAGGCAATATTGGCTGAGGGAAGCCAACTGCTGATTATACAGAATTTGAAACCAAGTAGAGGATTTAAAATAAACTGATTTTAAAGTGGTCGGAAATAAAGCAACAAAGACTAAATCAAGCATTAAGAAAAGAAACAGCATAATCCTCTGATATGCAGAGAATGTGCAGTAGCAAGAACTGAGCCCTACTCTTTCACCTGTCTCATGCAGTTTCCTTCTCTTTCTTGTGCCTTACAGTTCCCTGCACCAACCCTGAGCTTCCAACACCTCATAAGGATCCATTTTCCATGTATTTTCCAGGTACTGATGTTGAGCAGAGAAAGGAAGCAAGCCAAGCAATAAATATAAAAAAACCCCCATGGTTGCAACAGTCAATAGTGTCAGAATTCTTTTCATGTCAGAAGCAAACGAGAGCATGCATCGGTCTGTGCCTGTCTCTACATCCATTTTCTCGGATAAGCAGGATCCATCAGAGCAGCTGGATGTCCAGAAGCAGTGCTGATCTGTTCTCAGGTAAGAGCTGGCATGAGGTGTGAGTAGCTGAGGCACAGCTCCATGGTTCCCAAAGCTGGCTCACAGCTCTGGTGACAGGCTGAATGAGGCCGCATTTGTCTCATCCTTCTATAGCCCGCATCACACGGGGCTGAATCTTCTCTTTTGGGGGTTACCTACATATCCCCTCCACCCAGCTTCCTTTTGGGAAAAATGTGACTTACTCTTCACTACAGTTGGGGAAAAACTTAGCAGAGAAGGACTTCATTATGTAAACGTACACATACTGACAGATGTGTGGTGTGCTTGCATCTGTGTGCATCTACCTCAGCTTATTACAGAAAGGAAGTATCTGTATGAAATACAAAAGTATGTTGCCCTCTGAACATTTTGAAAAAGAATTCTTACTGCTCAAAACTGAGATCCAGAATAAGCATTTCTGGATTTTGATGGAGAACAATGCGGTATTTTCCTTGTATTTGTGAATTAAAATAGACACAAATGATGATCATTTTTGCAACTGTCTACACTTTTTGCCTAACCTCCTATGTTATAAAAGGACATTTTTTAATCTCAATTCTGAACCAGAATTGTAGAAATTCATAAAAATCTGAGAAGTCTGTGTAGAGATGATGGGTATCCATGTGCTTTCATTACTTATTGTAATCCATACCTGACTAGAAATCTATTAAGTTTCTTGTCCAACATAAAGTAAATAGCATCATATCACTGACAAATTTTAAAACTCATTACATTTCACCCACTGAGCATAAAATATGCTAATTTTATACCAGTATCAAATAGAAAAAATGAGGAGAAAAAGAAGTAAACAAGACTCCAGCAGAAGGCAAAATGGAGCCTAAAAATCAAATACTATTACCCAGTATAATTATCTTCACAGCAAAAAAAAAAAAAAAAAATTACTTGCATCCCAAAGAACAGAACACTAACCTCTTGTCGAAAATTATTTGCTGTCCTCTCTAGATGATCCATTTTCCTTTTTGATTTTATTGTACTGCAAGAAAAAGCAAACAAAGATAATTGTCATTTTGACAGCTGTGCTACTGCCCCTTACTGATACGAATTTCTATTAACATAACAATTTGCCTGTGTAATCCAGACTACAGATGACATAAATCTAAATAAGAATTAAATATAAATATATAATAATAATATATAATCGGGAGTTAAATTAAGCATTTATAGGTCTGTAGTAATTTGTCAGCTTGATTTGTTCAGTGTCACCATGGCATTCTCTTAAAAAAAAAAGGAAGTGGATAACCTACCCGTTCCCTGTGCAGTAACAAAAAGCAGAGTGCTTCAACACCCTCAATGCAGAATGAGAGGGAAGAATTCTGCTCTGAGCACCTCTCAGTAACTGAGGAACAGTGCAACCCACATAAACAGTAGCATGAGCCATGATGACCAGGCAGTCGTCAGAATCACTGGTTCCTGAAAAAAATCACAAATATTTGTTAAATTAAGTACTCAATATCTGACATGGCTTGTTTTCACCTTTTATTTCCCTAAAATCAGAAAAGTCGAAGCTCAGCTGGAGCTAAAACTAGCAACAGACATATAGGATAACGAGAGGGAATTTTAAAAGTATGGAAGTGTCATAAACAAGTGAAAATGTGCACCCATCACATGAAAGGGTGTTATGCCCACTCCTGAGGGTGAGGGTAACTGAGATTCTTGTTGATAGATTCTTTGGGGCAGATTAGAGTGAAATGACACTGAATGACTCGTGTTTATATATATGTGTAATGCAGGTTTGTTTTAGAACAATTTGGCTGCAATGGAAAGGAGGTACAGAGCAGTTTTGGTTATTATCTATAGAAATGAAACAATATAAAAGTATAAAAGAATCACTTAAGAAAATATATAAGGAAAAGTAAGGAAGAGAAAGAAAGGATAAGAGTAGATAGAAGTTATCACCACCCATGGATCCAGTGACAAGACTTCATTGTTGAAATTTCACTTAGTCAAAGTGATCCAGCTTTGATCCATTGGTGGTGGGGAAATCCCACGAAATGCAGAGTTCAGTGGGTTCAGTATGTTCAGGTTCAGGTGGGAGCATCCAGGTACCTCCCCTGGGGGGAGTTTCACACTGTCTGTACCAACACTGGGGATCATCTGCAGCGGTCTGGTGGAAGGCCCCAGAAATGAGCCTGGGGGCACTTTGGGGTCTTTGCTGGGTTATGACACCCTCTAAGCCATGACAGCTGCCTCTCACACCAGCGCAGTTGAGCCAGCTCTGCCCCACGGGAAGGGATGAACACCTTCAGGCCCAGGTGTGAACGTGACTGTCCTGACACCTTCCCTGGGAGGGGAGATTTACACCTGGCCCAGCTGTGTAAGGGAGGATGTGGGCTTGATAAAAAAGCGTTATCCCACCTCAGCAGAACCTGCTTCATATTGGCCTTTTCCCTTCTCTGCCTCAAACCCAGCTTGTTGCTAAACAAAGGTCAGTTTGTTGTGGTCATCCTCTGGTGGTGGGTGCACCGGGGCTGTTCTTATGCAGGTATTTCCCACCACACACCCAAACCTCTCCTCCTGCCCTTCGGTTGAGGGGTGCAAACCCAGCCTCAGCAAAGCCCCTGTAGTTTTTTCCAAATGGGCAACTGCTGGAGTCATTAACCATCCACATTTCAGTCTCTCAGAAGGGGAAGACATTGACAGAGATGATATGGAAAAGGCTGAAGTACTCAACGTTCCTTTTGCCTCAGTGTTTACAGGCAAAGCCTGCACCCAGACCTCTGCTTGTACCGGTGGTTGTTGGGAAGGAGAGGGATAAGGAGGAGCAGGGCCAGCACCTGCTGAGAGATGCTGGATGTACTCAAATGCACAGAGCCAGATGGGTTACACTGAAGGTTGCTAAGAGACACAGCTGACACGCTTGTCAGGCAACTGTCTATTACCTATGAAAAACACTTACCACATAGTCTCCAACTGACTGGGAAAAGACTTACACATGCTCATTTTTAAGAGAGGCAAAAAGCAGTGCTTACATCCAGTCAGCATCATCTCAGTATCTGGAAAAATGCTCAGAACTTGTCTCCTTAGCTGGGTGAAAGCTGAGAAAGCCTTCAGGAAGATCTGACTCAGATTTATCAAGGGCAAATTACATTTGATAAATCTGAACAGCTACTGTAATGAAAGGTCTGGTCATGCAGGTAAGGGGACAGGATACAACACACCTTGAGTGTCCTGTGGCTCCTGGCACCACCCGCCCAAAGCACACACACATTAGTAAGCCCAGGCCAGATGGATGGTTGAAGTGGATGAAAACTGTCTGGGCAGGCAGACCCAAAACTGAATCGAAGACCTGATGGCTTCAAGTTGCTTCACTTGTTGGCTAGTTACAGTAAGAGTACCCTGGGGTTGAATAAGTTTGTCAGCAACTTGGATGGTGAGATATAAGGTGCCCCCGTTCATGGCACGGTGGTTGGAACTGGATGATCTTTGAGGTCCCCTCTGGGCCATTCTATGATCAGCAAACTTGTGGATGATACTATGTTAGAAGAGTAGAGCTCCCCTTGAAAGGGGAACTGAGAAACTGCAGGGCTGGAAAGCAGAAACCTCACGACAAAGGTCTATACGTGGGACCGGCTTAATCCAGTGCCAACTGGATTAATCCTGCTCCAAGCAGGAATTCTGCCTGGATGATGCTAAGAAGTGCTTTCCAGCCAACATATCTGTGATTTTAAATGCTCAGACAATATTCATCTTTGAAAGATCAAACACTGACTATGCATTCTCTTTCTAGTGGTAAAGAAAGGGTTCTGGGTGGAGAATTTTACAAACTTTAATTAAGCCTGTTTGTTCACAGGTTTATTTAAAAGCACATTAATCCCTCACACTTCCATGTACCCTATATAATACATCTCCGAAGAGTAAAGAAAGCAGAGGACACTCACGTGTACTCCAGTGGAAACATGGTGTGAAGCTTCAAAACCATACACTCAAACAGCTATGACAGAGAAAGATAAACTGACATGCACAACAATCAAAGTCAGAACTACCCTTCAAGTGTAGGAACAGGTTCATAGAGAGCCAAGAGATGTTTCTCATTCCTTCTAAATCTGCCTTTATTTTTCCTAAAATGGATTAGCATAACTCTCTATCATGTATCATCACTTATCAAATTATATTTATTTCCATGACGTAATCCATTGCTTCTTTAAAGCATTAATATTTTACTTTCATTTAAATATATTTTCCTGCATTCTTTTAAGGCAAATAATTTATTTTCAAAATGTTTTTCATTTGGAATCCCTTGAAATGGCACTGATACACCTTGTTTATAACTAATCAGGCCTATACTCTCTAGGATTTCACTAACAGCTGCATTGGCTGGTCACTTAGTAATCTGTCCTGTTTGTATTCTTGTATGAATAAAGGCAGAGCTTCCATAAATTAGGCTGCTCAGAAATGGAATACATTTACAGTCACTACTCAAAAGGCCCACTTTCAAGCATAAGAAATACTTCCTGCAGGTTTTAACTGTCCATAATTTTTAATACTTTTTCAGCATTTCATTCCACAGCAGCTTGCAACTTTTAAAAACGGAATTATTTAAAACTCTTCTACCACCAGTGAGCAAAATTACTCCAAAATTTTTTCCACAGCATCACAGAGTACTTAAAGTGTACTTAAGTGTTTAAACAAAACACTTTAGGACTTTCTACATCAAATATGTAGAAGCTATTGATAACAAAAGTTTTAACCATCTCAAAATACTTTAGGACAACAAAGTACACATCTAATGAAGAAGTCACATTCCTCTACCTTGGCATATTATCTGTAAACCCAGAGTGTTCAAAAATCATGTTTTCTCAAATTCATGAGATCACTTTATGATCTGGAATCTTTCAGACAGCATGTCAAGCTTATAGATGTCTACATCTCCAACCAACCTGAAGTTCAATATCAATACATAATAGTGGAAACAAAATAAACGTCAGCCTAATTTTATAGTCACAGCTGAAAGATCCTATTGATACAGACTACTTTAAGGCTGAGTCTCTATCCTAAATTAGAAATAACTCTCTTGAACAGTAGTTCAAGATACTTGTTCCATTTAGATTACCATCATTCTCCAATCAAGAAGAACACAATAAAAATAATTTGCGATTTTTCCTCTGCAACCAATAAATTCCAAAATGTCTTTTAACGAGTCCTGGTTCTCCTTACCATATACAAGTGTGACTCATACCTTCACAAAATATGAACAGCTTCTCCCCTATCTGTCACCTCTGTGAGCTTTTCACTCATCTAGCTTTTTGGCAATTCCCTGCCCTCCATGAAGTGCAGTGCTTCAGCCTCCCAAGCTCCCATCAGGTGGGATGTTCTCCCTTTATTCTCATCTTACCCAAGCCCGTACAGGAATAGCCACTCCAAATACCCTCTTTCTTCACAGAGGTTGGAAGGGACCACAGTGGATCATATGGTCCAACCTTCCTGCTCCAGCAGGAAGGTCATCTGAGAGCACATGGCACAGAATCGTGTACACGAAGTTCTCAGATATCTCCAGTGAGGGAGACTCCACAACCTCTGGGCAACTTTTTTCCAGTATGCGGTCACTCACACAGGGAAGTTCTTCCTCATATTTAGGTGGAACTTCCTGTACATCAGCTTCTGTCCACTGCCTCTTGTCCTAGTGGTTGGCACCCAAAGAGCCTGGCTCCATCCTCTTGACACCCACCCTTTAGATATTTATTTGCTTTTGTAAACCTCCTTTGCTCCACGGAGAGAAACGAGCACTACTTTTCATGACTCCTTCCTCTCCTCACTTAAAACCAACGAGCCATTCATTCTCCATCCCCTCTGATCCACCGGCCCTGGTTTAGT
The DNA here is from genome assembly GCA_013397175.1 of Platysteira castanea. Classification (NCBI taxonomy): domain Eukaryota; kingdom Metazoa; phylum Chordata; class Aves; order Passeriformes; genus Platysteira; species Platysteira castanea. The sequence continues at coordinate 2,770,029 of VYXC01011827.1, read as the reverse complement.
ATCGCTTGAGATACCCGTCTGCATCTCTTCTCTCTCCCAGTCCCACGTCACTATCTGAAGGGAGAATTACTTTTAGTTCACCCGTGCAACACTTCAGTGCAAATTACTACGTGGGTTAATGCAAGAGAGGGCAGAGGGGGGCAGCAGGGTACTTAAGCAAGCAGCACAAGAAGTCTTTTTTCAAAAGCTATCTCTCGGTAAGACACTCCTCTAGACAAACAGTCCCTCCTGCAGAAGTAATCCCAGAAAACAAAGTTTTGTAATCCCAGAAAACAAAGTTTTTCCCCTTTTCCCAGGACTGAGGCGAACACGGTGAGCGTTGGGAAGAGGAGGGTGGGAAAGAGGGGACGGCAGCCTGTGCCCGGCTGGGACGGGGCGGCACTGAGGCGGCCAAGGGGCAGGGGAGGGCCAAGGGGCAGGGGAGGGCCAAGGGCAAGGTCGCGGCCGTTCCCCGGCAGCCCCTGGGGATCGCCGGGCAGGAGGTCAGGGCTGGAACCGGCAGCGCCGTCGGCCGCAGAGGGCGGCCCGGCCACGGCTTCCGACCGGCGTGCGGGGCTGCCGCCGTGAGGAAAGGGCGAGTCGGGGGCATTTGAGCGCGCTGACCCTCAGCTCGCTGCCCCTCGCCCTCCTCTCCACTCCACTCCTCTCCCCTCCACTCCCTCCTCCCCATCCGCGCCCTCCCTGGGATCCCGGGATCCCCCGGCCCGCTCCCCACGGCCCCTACCCGCCGCGGCATCACGTGACGGGGAGCACCGCCCGCGGGCCCCCTCAGGCACCGCCTCTTCCCGTCCGCCCGTCCCGGCTCCCGCCCCTTCCCGGCGCCATGGCCGTCTTCCACGATGAGGTGGAGATCGAGGACTTCGAGTACGACGAGGAGACCGCGACCTACAGCTACCCGTGCCCCTGCGGGGACCGATTCCTCATCACGAGGGTGAGGGACGGCCGGGCAGGGCGGGGGGAGAACAGGGTGGCGCTGCCTGTGGGCCGGGCAGGCGGCGGGGCCCTGACCGCTCTCCCGGGGCTTTTGTAGGAGGACCTGGAGAACGGGGAGGACGTGGCCACCTGCCCCAGCTGCTCCCTGATCCTGCGCGTCATTTACGACCAGGTGGGTGCGGGGGGAGGGCCGTGGGACGCCGTTCCAGCCGTGTCCCTCTGAGTCCCGGTTCGCCGCCCCGTGCGGGAAGCGCGGGGCAGCGTTTAAAAATCCCTCATTCGGGACTACATTTCCTGCCTGATCTCTTGTTATTCCGGTCTCCTCCTGCCGTTTTTGGCCTTTAGAACAGGCCTGCCTGGGTGGGCGTGGGGTAGGACACAGACGTGACGAAATGAGCGATGTGAAGAGCTCGTGTGGCTGACGCTCAGCAGCCCAGGCAGCAGCTTGGTAGCTTTCCTCACCTTATGGGCAGATAACGGCTTTCAGGTTCTGGGAAACAGATTCATACCACTTATAATCACTCTGTTTTCCAGCCTGGGTGTATCTCGTGGTGTTTTTGAGGTAGAGGAGATCCAAAACCAAAGTAAATCGCCTAAATCCCTGCTTGCTGTCTTTAGGAGCAGTTCATGCGGGATGAAGTCGTGGCAGAACCTTTGCCAAACAAGGAATTGGTCAAGTGCTGAGGAATGCATCGTGGACTGTGCTGCTTTGGGATGAAAAAGTATGGGGATGGTGACTACGGAAAGAGATGTGGTCCTCCTCCTAGAAATGCTTGCTGCTGTAGGATACAAGTGCAATAATTGTCTGTCTTCTTAATATGAATGAGGGTTTGCTGGGACATCAAACACGTGAATGGGTTTTGTTCCAAAGGGTTATACTTAAAAAAATATACATATAAGTTGTTCTGTGTATTCCAGAAGACTTGAGGATTATGATCCTTGATTTACAGCAAGTCAATACACAGAAGAAGAGTGTGGAGCTGGGAAATTATAACATTTAGTCTAGCAGTGGCTTCTTAGCCTCTGGAGTAAAACAGGCTTTGTGTGGGTATATGTGAGTGTGAAATGGCATAGAGAGCTGAAATGCTGGCAGGCAAGATTTAGGAGTCCACAGGACACTATGCCATACAGAGTTGACACAGTGCAGCATCTCCCAGGATGTGTGCTTGTGTTCCTCCAGCCCATACTGCATATGAGGAGAGAACAAGAGACCCGGAGCCAACATTTACCCAGTGTTGGTAAATTGTTTTAACTCCTGTAAGCACAAGGAAGGTGCAGTTGTCTGTGTATCTTCAGCGGGGGCAATACTTGAGTTGGGGCAGATTTGTTTCTTAAACTGCTTCTAATGTTGCTTTAAAAGAGCTTTGGTAGTGGTTACCACATGGCTCTGACGTAATAGTGATAACACTTCTATGGGTGTTGTGTGAAATGGAGTCAACATTTTTTTCACCCCTGCACAGCTACTAATGTGCAAATTGAACTCGAAGTGGGTTGTATTTTACCCCTATTTTCTCAAAAACTTAGTGATTTGACTGTTGCAGTAGATATAAAATGGGCTGCAGTTCTTTGTGCCATTTGAAGTAAATTTCTCAGCCTTCCTTTATTAGATTCTGTCACTTCCTGGACAGGAGATGCACACATTTCATTTAATTAATAAAGGCATTTTTTAATGTAGAAAAGAGTTGTGAGAACATACTCCACATTGATTCCACAACTGCTTCTTGTATTACAAGCCACTGCACTTGAATATTTACTTAAAATTGTGGTCATTCCTGTGTTTTAATAGGATTTGACATCTATGAAGCTAAATTTGGGGGAAAGTACCTGTTAAGAATTTATATAGCTATTTTGCTCCAGGCACTAAAGATAAGCAAGCTTTACTGGATTCTTGCATTTAGTTATTTTTGTTCTTACAGCATTCTGTGAATGTTGAAGAGGAACATTCTAGTTATTTTAAGAAAAGGAGAGGAAAAAGAAGAAAACTACACCTAGTTGGAAGTTTTGAATGCAATAAGCACAACCTTGAGTGTTTCCATGCCTAAACCAGGAGGTGGCACTCGTGTTACTTTGACAAATGTGCTTAAAAATAAATGTTGTGGTACTTGGGTTAGCTCTGCCTTATCAAATATTTATTTTGACTATTTAAATAAAGATGTCTAAGAATCCACCAGTGGTTATAATGGGCCCTTACTTACTCTGTTTCTGCACCAGCCACAATGATTTCCAGAGGTCTTGAGTTGCAGCTGCTGGGGTGATGATAGTGGAAGCTCTTCAGGCTGGTTAATACAAACGGTTTCAATCTATCAGTAGATGCTGTAAAGCAAACTTACAGGAACCCTACCTAAGCCCCTGTTCAGATTTCTAGTGCATAAATACCTTAATGATTTTTCCACAAGTATTCTAAATAAAAGGAATTATATCAATTTTCAAATGCAAGACCAGGAAATGTATGCTCTGATGTAATGCATCAAAGTAAGTTGCCAAGTGTATCATCTCTAAAAATGCATAGATTTTGCAGAAACCGTTGACCAGATTTTGTTATATAATGAAGGTCAGACCCTTCCTGACTTGGGGAACTTGTAAAGAGATTTGTGGCCTATATGGTTAAATTCCTACATGGTTGTAAAAAGTGTTAATCAATTGAATTTTACTTGGCAGGTGCCAAGTAAACATGGCATGTAACAAGTTTTTAATTGATTATTAGTTGTGTTTCCCACTCATATGAAATACAGGTAATGACTTTTTAAAAAGTAATTTTAGCAAAATTAATTAGTTCATTACATCAGTTGGGACTGTCAGTGCTTTAAGTTTGTTACCTGGTGTGAATAGGGTCCAAGTTTTAGAATGCAATTTACATGCACATTAAAATTACTTGATCACATAGTGTATATATCAAAGCTTTAACAAAGTGTGCATCAAGTTTGCTTTTCTGGAGGTTTTTACAGCATAACAACAGAAAGGTGTTGTGGCTGACTGTAAGAAAAGGCTGTGGCCACATTTGCCCACATAAACTACTTTCAACTCTTGTCTCATTGCAGGGTTTCAAGGGTCTCAAGACAGTAGTTGCTGTCCCTTCCAAAAGGGAGGCAAAACAAGGATGGGTGTCATGTTTCTCTCTTTTTGTTGCCCTTTGAGAATCTGAGAGAGACATTTAAAAACTGTTGAGCTGTTCTGCTGTTTTCCCTTCTGCTCTGCAGAGAGGAGTTCTGCAGCAAGAGTTCATCCTTCATGAAAGCTCAGCGATGCTAAAGCCAAAGGGCTGCCCACTTTTGTCTTTTGTTAACTTGTAAGAAGTTTTTGACTCCAGTGATTGCAGTCATCTTTTAAAAATATTCTTTCATACTGTGTAATTCAAGAACACCAGTCAGGGCAGTCTGAGTAACCCATCAGAAATGTCCCTCGTCGGGAATTCAGTCACAAGGTTTCCTCACAGTGCCACAGGCTCTGGCCCCTCACACATTACTTGTGTATTTCATGCTCTTACAAACCAGTAGCTCACTTTTTTTCTCAAAAGGCAATTGTGTAGGACACAAAGAAGTCTTCTGTTTGCTGCTTGTATCTGACAAGCAGATTGATTGATTATGTGTTTGATTAGGTCCTTGGGTCTGCACAGAGGAATCCAGTGTGGTGAAAACAGCATCATGTGAGCGTTAATGGAGTACTTCATACTTGGTGGAGACTAGAGAGGATGAAACAATTTATGATCAGTTTCAGATATTCAAGCTGTGAAACTTCTCATACTGTTGAACACCTCTGTACTCCTGTGTAACACTGAAAAAAAGCAGTACACTCTGTTGTCACAATTTTATGGGAAGAAATGGAAGATAATTTGCTCCTCATTAAACTAAAGAGGCTTGTCCTCCCTGATCCGTCAGATTCTTGTTTGCATTTCAAAGAAACTCGCTGAGAAGGTCATGTACTTTTGGCTCATTGTGCCTGTATATCAGTGGTGTACATGATTAGTTTTGAATAGTTGCTCTAGAAGTCTGTGACACAGACCCTGGACCTCCAAGAGCGGAGGTCATTAGGTCACTAATTTTGCTGTTGCACTTGTTTCATTGTCCCTATATCAGGGAAGTTGTAATGTCCTAGAGGACCCTTCATAAGTACCTTGACATATCTTCTCTCCATCATAGTTTCTAATTTTGATTCTCAGCACCAGTCAAAAAAACAAAACAAAACAAAAAGTAGTTCTTGCAGAGCATCGGAATTAAAAATCGTTACATAGATTACCAAGTCTATCTACCAAGAAACAGATACTGATTAATTTCAAATAAACGGTCAAACTACGTATTGTCACAAAGACAAGCAGTTTCTCCATGTTCCATTTCCATCTCTTCTATTCCAATTTAACACTCAGATCGTGCTAACTGTAGGGATAGCTATTTTTTACACTGAAAACTTGAAATGTTTTTACAAATAGGATTTATCAAGATTTTTAGTGCAGTAATTAAAGTTTGCCATGAATTTTCTCCTAGCAGTTCCATGTGGATTGCTTTGATTCTGCTTTGTGGTAACTTAAAATGCTCATTTCTCAATATCTCGACATAGTAGCCATGGCATGGAGGAGACAGGGAGGATCCAGAGGATCCTGTGAATATGCTGGGCTCATCAGCCCTGAAACTGGTCAAACCTGTTGAGTGACAGAGGCAACAACTGACAGAAGCTGTGCCAAGAGGGAAAACAGCTGTCACAGTGTCACCTGTGGTCAGGGAGGAAGTGGGTCAAAAAGGACCAACCAAAAGGGTAGAACCTTAAGTGACCCATCATCGCTCCTTCCCACCCCTTGCTGTCACCATTTTGTTCTGTTTGCACACCACGTCATCTCTCCAAAATTCTTGGCAGCTCACCAGTCCAGCACAGGCTTCCTGTCATGTGGAAAATCATTGCTGTGCCATTGACCCTGTCAGCGAGCGCAGCCAGCCAAGAGAAGCTCTCTGTGAAGGCACAGTGGTGTGCGAGGGTTAGAGCAGAGCTGCCCCATCCGGGGGGGGTCATTTTTTATTTTTATGTCAGAACTAAGATCCTTATCTTCTTGTTTGAATGCTGAAGCTGTTGCTTTAGGGAAAGATCCAACTATCAAGAGTCAGGGTAAAATCAACAGGAGCTGGCAATAAGTCACTTCTTCCGTGACCTATTCAGGCCCTTTCCTGCTCCATGGCAAATGGTTTTATTTTGGTCTCAGTTGTCCTTCTGGACAAGTCAGAGGACAACTTTTTGATGCATTCAGTACTTGAAGTAAAAGATTTCCATCCACCAGAACACTAAATAGCTACACCACTTCTTAGCATGATCTTTGTGTATGTAGTCCTTTGGTGTTTACACAAAATACAAATTTCTGGTATACTTTTAGTAACAATGACTATTTCACACTGCCTAGAAAAAAACTACAATTTTCAAGGGAGGGCATTTTTTTTCCCAAATATCTTGAAAAAGATACTATTTAACAGCTTTTATTTCTCTATGACTCTGATCTGTTGATTCTTTCCATGAAAATTGTGTACCTATGCAATACAATACCATCTTAAGGTGTTTGATTTTAGACAATAGCAGGACTGCAGCATAAATTTATCATTTTTATCACTCTATAACAGATTAAAACTGATTTTATAGCCTGTGATGGATTTTAAGATTAATGTTCATTTAATAACAAAAAAAAGTAGCTAAAACATGAACCCTTACTTATCCTACTTTTTCACTTGTTAGGGTAGAACATATTTGACTTTTTATATTATGCAAAGGCTTCTGTGGCCCCCAGCGCACTGCACAGGTGTTCCCACATCGATGGATTCTGGCGTACATCCCTTAGCTAGAACCAGACTTTGAATTTAGGTATGTAAACAGTCCAGAGGCAGAGATCCAGACAAAACACCTGTCAGTCTCAGTCTCTTGCAGAACTACTCAAGACGGTCATTTCAGAGCCAGTAAGGAAAGCTTCTGTCCTGGAGGCTGAGCTGGGCTGTGGCAGCAAAATATGTTAGTACATCAGAGCAGGACTGACTGTCCCAGGGCAGACCAAGAGTCTTCTTGGTCCCATCCCACCTCCAGGACTGCCCAGCAGCTAATGAAGAGTCCATGACTAGGGCAAGCATTTGGGGATACTTCCCTAAAACCCTCCCACACAATTTGAAAGTCATGGACTTTTTGAGACTGAAGCATTGTTGTGTAATACCACGAACAATACGTATGTTTCAATGAATTTGTCCAATCACTTCTGGAACCCACTTCACAACTTAAAATCCACTGCATCCCATGGAAGAGAACTGCCCAGGTGTCCTTTATGAAGAGACATGTGTCTTTGCTTCTTTTGAACCCATTGCACTGGGGTTCATTTAAAGACACCTTTTGGATAGGAAGAGACAGTTTTCTGCCTTCAGCTCTCTAGCCTACTGAGGACTGTTTAGATTTTTTTTTTTTCGTATTTTTCTGCACCATTTTTGAAAGGGAAATAACAACTCTGCATAATTGTAGACCCAGGTGCATTATGCATACATTTGCATAGTGATATTTGTTCTCTGTTCTGCTCTCTATTTTCCAGAAATTCCTAACATATGGTGTTCTTTTTTGACACTTGGTGAGCATTGGGCTGACATTATCTTAGAACTTATGTTTAATAAGAAAATAACTTTTTAGAGTCTAAGCCTTAGAGTAACCTTGTCTTTCTGCTCCTGTCTCTTGCTCATGGCCTAGGTGGTTTTTAGAAGATGAGGTGATCTAAGTCAGGTGTCATGGGTTCAGGTTCTTCTGCTGCTAGTCCCTCCCACAACCTCCTAACAGCGGTTGATGAAGGTGTACAAGCTCCATGCCTTTTGGTAGGACTGTCCAAGGCTGGTTTATCTCCACTCCTCCCATCATTTAGCTGGCTTTATTTGTTTAATTTTGTAATATTTTACTTCCCTTCCATGTTCATTTTAATTAGCCCTATTGCACTTCTTGCATGACTTCATCTCTTCCTTCAAAGCTGCATCTGTGTGCCTGTTGTATTTCCTTGTCTTGTGGCTTTCCTCATGGATATCTGAATTTTCTGGGCAGTGACGCCTTTTATTTGAGTTGATGCAGTCTTTCAATGTGAGATTTCTTTTAGTTTTGCATACACTCTATTTACTTTCCTAAAATAAGTAGGGATACCGCCCAAGATGCACATATAAAATAGCGTGCTTTTTGAAAGGGAAAAGAATATTTTCTTTCAATCAAATCTACTATTTCCTTGTAACTTTATTTTCTAGTATTGGCCCTCAGGGGGGAAGTCTTAGCCTGAATAAATCATGAATGATAAATGTGATAGACTGAAAGAGTCTTGCTTTTCCTTGTGAAGAAGGGGTTAATTATAACTCACAGTCTCTCCTCTTGCAGAACTACTCAAGATGAAGCTATTTCTTGGAAGAATACCCTTAGGAAGTTAGTGACCTAGAATGAGCTTGGCATAGAATTGCCTTTTAGCCTTAACTGTGATATTTGCTGCTGCAATCTCCTAGACAAATGGGTTTTGACAGGCTTTGCAAACAGCCTGAGGTCAGAGCTACGAGCTTTCCTTGGGCAAGTAAAAGCTGTGGAGTCTGGAGCTTAATACATTTCTTGAGACAAACATCAAATTTCCCAAACCCGGGGAGGGTGCACAGTGGGACAGTGACAGGCAACCCCTCACAGGACTGGGGAAAGGACATGGCAAACAGCTAAACGTGGTCTCTGCCAGGGATGGTTCATGAAGTTCAAGCTCTGCTTTGAACTGGAATGAAGACTGTATTTTTAATATCCCTTGACATAAGGCCCAGAAGAGAGCAGGTGATGGCACACCAAACTGGCACCTTGCCTTGGCCATCAAAATATGCATCTGTGGCCCCTACACCTCCACCAAAACTGCTTAGCCACCCAGAAGTGGGATTTTGCTGTGGAAGCAGGGGTGAGCAGCAGAGAGGCCTGATACCTAAGCTTTCCCTGTGTGGATTTCCTCTATGCACGCTGAACTGAGGGTAGTGGGGCAGCCTGGAGGGGGGCAAGATTCAGGACCCACCTCCTCCTGCTTATGAGAGGAAGAGTTTTCTTCCCACCCCAGCTGTTTGTTCAGGCACTAACCTCAGAATTTGTTTCTCACTCGATAAACCTCACAAGTATCCCAGTAGTTAGGACTGCTTGGTTATATCTCCTGTGCCTACACAGGTGGGGGTGATGTATAGAAGATGCACACTGGAAGAACTTAATCTGCCTCCTAAAAAACACTGATTCTTCCAGAACCTTAGATCCCGTTTTTTCCCCCTTGATACTTTTTTCAAGTCTGGGATTTTCGTGACTGAAGGAGAATTCAAATAAATCAGCAACGGGAGTAAATGCCAAACAAACACAGTTAAACTTTCTCAGTGTTTTAGACTAATAGACCCTCTTCTCAAAATATTCTGCCTAACAGGATTTGATTGCTGTTACTCGGCCAGACAACTTCTGTCAGTACCTCTGCCAAATGCACGGTCTCACAGAGGGAGGATTTGATAGAGATCCAGGTTAAGTCAGCCTCTTCATTCAGAGACAGCGACTGCCAGCCCCACACAGGCTGCAGCGGGGCCACCCAAATGTCGAGTTTCCACTAAGGAAGGCCAAGTTCCCCATATTCTTTTTTATTTTTGCAGCCGTAGCAGGGCTGTGTCCTTGGGTTCTTTCCACGCCAAATAAAGTGTCTGCACATTTTGTCTAGCTTGGTTTTGTACGGTTGAGGCCTTTATATAGCAGAGGCACCTGCAAAAATAGAAGTCTGAAGAAACAGATTAATTTCTGACAGGTTAACTAACCTGAGGAGTAAAATTATTGTGCTAGATCTGTAAATACATTTGCAGCTTGCCTTGCAAGGGCAGCTTGTGAAAATGAAACTGGCTGGGAATATCCTGAGCCCTAGGCATAGAGCGCCCTCTGAGACACAGCTTATATAAAATGCTCCGAGGCAGATCCTGCATCCAGCACAGCCATGTAAATCTGGAGTAACACAGGCTTCAGGGATGTTACTTCAGATCCACTTCACCCAAGAGAAGAGCAGAATTTAAATGAATTACCCATGAAGAGAAAATAAAGAACATGTGCAGTAAATAATACATTTCTGGGTTTTCTGCCCTTCATGACTCTCTCTCATAAATGTTTCAGCCTCAGTCTGATTGCTGCTTCACAGTGTCAGCCAAAAAACCAGACTGAGCAAGTGCATTTCGGTGTCGTTCGCATCTGAGGCTGTTATGGCGCAGGGAGAGACAGAAGCACAGACAAAACCCTGGTTTCTAAGAGCATGACATTGTCCTCACCAGAACAATGTTGGAAATGCCTCAAGATGCATTCTGTGACTGCTCTTGGTCACATACAGCTTCCATTTTGTTTATTATCTCTTGCAGAACTAAAAAATAGGTAGGAGAGAAGGGAAGCAATTTTAAATTCATAAAAACCAGTTTGGTCCCAAAGTGTCAGTTGAGGCATTTCAGCATTTATGAAATGATGCATTTCATCCTGAAGAAGTCAATATTAAGTCTCACAGTATTTCTCACCCTGCACTATCCTGCCACTCAGGCTGGCACGTGACACCAACCTTGAGTAATATTGGTTCCTCCAAAACTTAATTTTTCAGGGGATGCTACTCAGTGAGTAATGAGTCTTATTTTATCTTTTCTTTTTTTATTTTACATTGCAGTTGGATTCTTTCTATGCACTTACTTAATTCAGCAGCTGTACAATCTCTATTACAATACCCTTCAAATATAAGATACCTGATTACAATTAGCCTCTGTCACCGTAAGGGGACCTTGCTTCATGAGGTCAGGCTGTGATCCCCACCACTGGCTGCACCTGAACACTCCCCTGCTGTGTTACACATGTTCTTGATGTTCCTGAACAGTTGTCCAACACTAACTTGGGAGCAAAACACCTTGGTGAGATTTGAGGAGCTATATCCACACCTGGAACTACATCCACACCTGAAATACCCTTTTCAGAAAATCTGAAACTTCTCAGGTTTTATAGTCTACTTTCCTACTGAGCCGACTGTCTTTATTTTAAACTTCTCAAATGTGTTTTATCAATATGAAATACTGTTTTCTTTTGCTCATTCTTGCACTTTCCAGTCTTTACCATGCGGATTCTTTCTGGCACTTTCCCCCAGATATAGCATATTGTAATTCGTTGCTCATGACTGCCAAGAAATGACAATTCCAAGACTCCATAGTAAATGAGATGGGCCTCTTAAATAGGGACAAAACCTCAGCTACAGATCTGTGCACCTTTCTGACATGTCCAGCCAGAAAAAGGAGAAATCTTGGTCTCTGTAGACAAATGACCACCTGTACATTCTCACTGTCTGAGAAATACCTCCTCCATCTTGTCAGTTCTGCTGGTATTTGCTGTGTTCTCCATTAAGACTGTCTTTCTATTGCCAAAACCAAGAGAAAAAAGGATATGGCTCCCCTGTGTTCTTGATGGATGTAGACTTTTTCCACTGCAGGGGGTTTGCTAATTTTGCTATTTATTTTGCAGGTGTGTTTTAAACATTTTTAATAATAGAGTTGCACTGGAGAGACCTATGCCCTTTTTTGCAGCTTAGTAGTCTCTTCTGTTCTAAGAGACGAATCACTGGCCTGGCACACCTAAATCCACAAAGGTGAGTGGTTTAAACAGTACTGGCACAGCTACAATGATCTGGCAAAGGGGTGCAGAGAAAACCAACATTTTTTTTGTTGTCAAGAGTCAAAATGGGAGTTATCTGGAGGACAGGGTTTCATGGTCTGCAGTACATTTCCAATCTTTATCAGTGTTCCTACTGAGAAGCAGACAGTTAGGGGGTTTACCTGTCCTCCAGAGTCACCTTGAAACCCCATAATGAAATATCAGTAATTGAGGATAACTGTTTGCTAAAAAGATTACTGACAGGCATGAAATAACAGTCACTAGTAGCTATAAATGTATTTTATGTCTTGGACATTTTCCTGGCAGACTTCAGTCTTTCATTGTGTTAGGCAGTAGCAGCCCTGGGTTTGGACACTCATGCACAGCAGAATAGTAGGATGTTTTTTGGGGTGCTGAAGGGGAGAAAGTGGAGCATTTTTAAAAAAAATCAGCATACCATGATATTCCTTGGTTAGCACAAAAGCATAATTTCCTCCACAAGTGGAGACGTCTGTTTCAGTTTATTCTTTTTGCAGTATGCTGTATATAAAGAGAAAGAAGATGAGAGAACTCCTCCTGGAGAAAATCCAGAATGTTAATTAAAGAAATGGCATTTTCACATTCACTTCTTACTGGCTGGAGTTCATGGCCATACTGGCCATACTTGCTTTCGTTTTAAGAGCTTTCCAGATGACCTTCTTTACAAATGCCTTTTTTTCTGCCACTAGAGATCCTAAAAACAATAAAGAATGGAGACACGACATACCCATTAATTTGGTACTAGAACATTTTCACAAGGTGGACCTGAGTGTCTGGTCCTTGAAACCCTCAGTGTGGGGGACAGCATGTGTTAGTGTTAATGTTAGGCAAACTGAAGGAAAGGCATCAGAATTGGACCCAAAAGATTAGAAGTCACATTTCTCCACCTTTGCATGTTGTCTTTAAATCCAGAGTGCTCAAAAATCACCAAGTTTCTCAAATTCATGAGGTCGCTTTATGATCTGGAGTCTTTCAGATAGCACCTCATGGTTATAGACATCTACGTCTTTTTTATAGGCTTCTTGCCTTTTGATTCATGTTTTCATGCTTTTCACTCTAACACAGTAGCTAATTCAAAGTAAAAATGATGGATGTTTGAAAGTGGACATTCTTATGTAAGCTGCTTCTGCCAATAGCTGTTACTTTAATTAAATCACCACAACATCAACATGAACTGCATAAAATCTGACACTGTTACAGAGGCCTAGGACTGAGAATAAAGACTTAGATTTTTTTTAAAAATTACCTCACAACCTTCAAAACCTTTTCTGCAATTAATTGCTACTAAATGCAGCAACATCTGCAGGTAAAAGAAGTGGCCTAACTTTAAACTCCATCAGAGATTCTCAATTCTTTGTTTTATGTACCTGGTTCAAATCTGCTGCTGAGGTTGACAGTCATTTCAATGAGCCATCCTCATTCCCTTTGTCACTACTCCCACTTTAGGAAGCAAATATGTTCAGTTCTACACATGCAAATGTTAAAAAGCCTTTCCCTGTCAGGCATGTCATTAGGAACCAGTACTTGCAACATAAACCTGAGGCTGCTGTTATTGTAGTAGCCCAGTTGGGTTGTTCTGCAGTGCTCCAGCACCATAAAAAGAAATGGACGGATGTACTTGGGAACTGAAAATAAATTCACCTTTTCCCATTTGCCTCTTTATTCTTTCTCTCTGTTAAAAATCAAATATTGATTTTCCTCATTTTGCTGAGTCTGCAGTCTTTGCTAGCATGTAATTGTTGTAGACACGTTCACAAGAGCTGGCAGTAAAAGTCCAGAAAAACAATTTTTTATCAAAATTTGCCAGTGTGTTGAAAGCAAGACAGCCCAGAGGAAAAGATTCTATTTTATGATGAGTGACAAGGAAGCAGAACCCAGCACCTTGCCATGGGCAGCCTGGCCTGGGGACCTCACTCATCACTGCCTGTGTGAGCATCCCAGCTCTGTTTCAGAGAACAAAGGAAACAATGGGTCTTGTTCCACACTGAAACCAAACTCAGAAACCTTGGAAACTCCTCAAATGGAATCAGCACTATCTGCCAAGTCTGAGCATCATGTTACATTTAATCTTGAATGAAACTGCCAAAACTGTATATTTTTCAGAAAAGATGGGCATCTTCTTGTAATTAGCGAATTATGGTCTCATTGTTCTTATTTTGCTTATCAAGTTCTTTTCCAGTGTCAAGACCTATTTTGTTTCACCCTTTCCTCTTGTCACTGATTTAAGAGTTGTTCTTGGCACTAGAGAATCTTAAGAGTTCTTGTCACGGGCTGCACGCAGAAGGTTGTTCCAACAGCAGGAGCTGGAGCCGAAACCCTTCATTGTTTATGTAAAACTAAAAGTTATTTCCTTAGCACCAGCACCAGGCTCTGTTTCTGGGCTTGTGCGTGTGCAAATCTATGCAGACACCACAGACTGACCTCAGGTTGCGGCTCTAGGAAATTAATGTTTCCTTTGTTTCTGCAAACAGAGGAATCAACAGCAAACTGCCCTGAAAAAATGGCTCTTGCCACCGTCTGGGAGCTTGCTATGGCAGCCAGTGACCCGTCAGCTGGACTGCATGAGCTCAGGAAGCATCAGTGCTCAGCCAGACTAAGTGGTCTTCCAGGCTCTGCTGTTTGTTGACTGATTTGTAAGTGAAGGCAGCTCTTGGCATCACAGATGATAAGTTTTTGATGAGTATGGCACATACACAAACTAGGTAAGACAACAGAAAGCCAGGGGTTTATAAGACAACTTGTCCCATGTGAAATTTACTGCAAGACTTATTTTTTAATTGACATGATGAGTTTTATGCGTCTGCCCACTTGATATACTTTGATTATTAAACTCTGTTGCATGCTTGGATCTTGATTTCTAAGCAGGCAAAGTGTGTGCTAACAAGACAGAGAGCAAAAGAAGACGACATTAATGCAATGACCTGTTGTCTCTGTAGGACTGTTTTGCGCAAAAAATGCTGGTTTGGCTATAGCTTTCGACCACTTTTGGTTTGTGGAGTAATCCCAAACTAGATTTATAAAGGGTGATTGACAGAAGCAGCCTCCCAATGGCTTGTACTCAGATATAAATATTTGACGTTCTCCATCTTGAACTCCTGATACATCAAAGTACCAGTTGATTTGCTTTCAGAGCTGCAATTAAATTTTTTGTGTAATTATATCATTAAATGATAAAAAAGAGACTGTAAAAAACCTCCATTTTCACCTAATTGTATATTAAGAGGTGAATAAAAAAATACAGTGAAAAATACAATACTAAAGGATGTAATCCTTTAAAGCTCATTTATGCCTGTAACAATGTAAGTGACATTATTATTATTTGTTATCAGTCTGTAAGACTGAGGGACTAATAAATGCAGGAGCAATCTTTTGAGAAATTCGACAAAATAGGTTAGATATTTTAAAATATATTTAGTATTTTTATAGAGTGCATATCTTTAAAAAGTTGATTACTTTCACCTATTTCTCAAGTCGTAAATAAATATCACGATAGTATGACCAAAGGTCATGGGCTCCAAGAAAGGTCATTGTGCAGCTACTTAGAAACTGAATAACACATTCAGCCCTCAGGCTGGTCTGTCTGTAACTTAGGTTCAAGCTAAGAAGAGCCTTGCAAACAATCCTGGCACCTGTATCTGTTCTGTGTCATGAAAATTCTGCTGCAGCTTTCCAGCCTACTCAGCAGAAAGATGTAGAAGATTTATTATTAATATTAGAGTTAACATCTTCAAAATATTATAGAGACACTTCTGAAAATTTAAATTCTTATTCCTTTGGGACCAGATCATGCTGTAACACAGCATCCTACACAGTGGGGTCTCTCAGTTTGTGAACAAAGAAGCTGTCTTGGAAAAGTGTGCTGTTGGATTAAACTCATTTGAGGAAACTGCAGATGGTAGCAAGATTGTTCTTGGCTGTCATCTCTGTGCCTAAAGCCAGATCTTGGGGGAATTGGAAGAGCTGGGCACTGGGGTTGGGCTCCTGGAAGGGATTTTAGCCTGGGTACCCTTTGGGATTCTTTTCCTTCCACTTAACTCCAGTTTAAAATTTATACATGACATCTAAATTAATTATCAAGAATCACTCCCTAATCAGTAGAGAAAGCAAGCATTTCTAGATAGTGATTTACCCATATTGGTTAAATACTTGCCACTGGTTACCTCTGGAAGTGTTCTCTGCTCACCAGTAGAAGAAACTTAGACAACTACCTCAGATGTGACTACTGTTCAGGTGGCCCCAGTTAACAGAGGTGAATCCTGTTCCATGTGTCTAAAGCATAATAATCCCCAAGAGTGATTGCTAATTAAAAAAAAAAAATTAAAAATTAGGCAAAACCATTATGGTTGCTATCTCAAGTCATGTATCCAGATTGTTTTTCCAAAACATCCTTCCAAACCACCTGGTGAATAAGCAGCTGTGAGCTGCCTGAAGGGTGTGCCAGAGTTCATGCTTTCCAGGGACTCTACTTTTGGAGTCCTTATTCAGACCTTTCTAATGAAACCAGTGGAAATTATGGCAAAGGTCTGCAAAATCAAGCCCCCTCTAAGATGCTGGCAGGGGCAAGTCCTCCTGTACATTTCTGTAAGACTGTCAGGTGGTGGTTAAACGAGGGTATTGCCACTGGATGCTTTCTGACTGGGTTTTTTGCAGACTAGCTGTGCTGCAGCATGAGAAAAACAAGTCATTAACAAATCATAACACAATGAAGGAAATAAAAATACATTTCTCTGTGCACTGATACACTTTATTCAGGGCAGACACATGCAGTTTGCATAGCTTAAAACCATGAACTTAAAAATATGTTACCAATTTGCAAAACACTTCTTTTTTACTCTCTTCCAATATGTTTGCAGTTTGAATCAAACTGCTGGAGATACAATAGGATAGCAAGTCAGAATCTGAAAGCTCTCACTCACATGTCACCTTCCAGCTGTTATGGAAACCTAGGCTGTTACTGTTCTTGTCTTGGGTGCCTGAACTGAGGAGATCAGTAATGGAAGCTATGGCATTTTAACCAGCAGACAGTATTACAGCTCAATGAACATCTCCAAGGGAGAATGTGGAAGCACTTACATGTGGGCCGAGAGATACCCTCAACATTTCAGGATTTAGCATGAAGGTTGATAAACCTTCCTTCCCCGTTTAGACTTCAGGTTAACACACGGAGAGAAATGCTGCCATTGTTTCTCTGTGTCAGTGATGAGGCCTCACCCAACAGGACAAACCCCAATGGCCAGCCCCAGGGCCAACACCGACTGCGTCAACTGGGGCTTGGTTTAAAAGTACTTTGAATAGTATTTCAGGTCTTTATTTTCTTCCATTTCTTCCATGAGCTGGGAGAGGAATAAACCAGGCTGTCTAGTAAGCGCAGTCAACTGAAAGGTGACCTGTTCTTGAATCTGACCTTTTAGCTCAGCTTCGTGGGTGGGTTTGGCTCAAAGCACTCACTGTGCCTGGGTTGCAAAATTCAAAGAAACAGGTGGAGTTACACTGTAAGATATTTATTCGTGTTATGCTGGAATTCCTTTGCTCTTGCTTGAGGCTCTGCTTTGGAGGCCTTCAAAGTTTAAACTGCTTCATTCTTGCATGAAACATTTTGTCCTTACATTTCTCCCCTGCCACTGGGAATTAGCAGAACCTGAAATGTTGACCTTGTCTAAATACAGAACTGAAAATAATTCCATGTTTTGTGGTGCTCAGAGCATCATTGTCTGCTAGTAATGCATGAAAGATGGGTAAAAATGAGAAAAACATACCAGCATCCTTAGCCACCACTCTTTGTTGAGCCCAGTTCCACGAGCAGAAGAGTTTAGCTGATGGATCTAACCACAGGGGCAAAGTCTAAATGTCCACAATGAGGAAACAGTATTGGTACAAGCAACCAATTCATTTAAAAGGCATATAGGAGAAAAACTAGGAAAAACAGGGATAGATGCTTTCCCTTTGGTTTTTAAAATCTGTGTGTAGTAAGTTATGTTTATATTAGAAGGAAGTGTGCTCCACAATCCATGTCCCCTGGCTGCCTCCGTACGGAGACCTCCTAGACCATCTTGTAGCTCCCTTCTGGCCCATGCTCTGGAATTAAATTCCCTTGGAAACCAAACACACATTTACTCCATTACTAAGTGAAACAAGTGTATTAATAATTATTTTCTAAAGGGTACTGCACCATATATTTTCATTTTATTTTTTGAAGAGGTATTAGGTAACATATTTTTCTATTGTACATATATCTACAGCAAACCTTACTTTCTAGGTTTTTATCATTATGTCCAAAAGTAGTATAAATGAAGATGTTCATGTCTCTGAAATTTAATTCCAAACACTTCCACTCTAAAACAAAAATCTTTTCATCCTTCTTTGTGATAAATTTCACTTGTGTTCAATTACCATATTTGTATACACATTTTTTAATATTTATCTAAATTCTGAAGGAATTCTATTCCCAGTGTAGTGTCCAAAATATAATAAATAATACATAATTTAAAAATATGGCATACTTATAATTTAAAATAAAGGAATCACATGTCATTTCAAAAAGTATTTTACTCAGCTTTTATGCAATTAAAAAAATTCTCTTTTCCCACCCTAGATTTGGGCAATGGTCAGGGATTGTGGTCAGGAACTTGGTGTTCTGGAAGAGGTTTCTACCATCCTCTCAGCTAAAAAGTAAAGCATTTTCCAGAATGTCACAGGGAATTTTAAATGACACAGCAGCAGTAGTAATAGATTCTGATGCTATTAAAGAAAGCATAAGTAGTAATCAAGATATCAAGATGATAGAAGTGATGCCTGAACACAGTGTAGAATCTATAACACTCAAAGCAGACAGACAGCTAGACACTGGGAGATGTTTTGGACAACACAACACAGAATGCTCTTCGTGTCTTCTGTTGTAACCAGTTTTATATGCTTGATATCAATTTATTATGATTTACTGAGAACAGGTGACTGAAGGCTCTGAGCAGAATATTCTGTTACTCCTTCCTTTCTCAGAAGTTTAAACAATGTGCTGTACATAAAAAAAAAACCCACAATTTTCTGTCTCTTGAAAAGAATTCAAAACCTAAGAGAGTTTCATTAATGATGCCCTTCCCCTTTAATATATACATAGGATTATGACTGATTTATACTATAAATCATATGTGGTGCTGATGTGGGAAGACTCCCAAATCTTTGTTCTTCTGTCTTAGCAGGCTCTTGGAAAGTGTCGTCATAATTGATTTTATCTTCAAAATGGACAGCACCCTAATGAGATACTGAAGTGGAAGTTTGCTTGGCTAGTGCATCCTGTGTGAGACCATTCTTGTTACTGAACCTCATCTCTCATTCACTCCTTTGAACGACAGCAGGTCAGCAGCAATGGAGGCTCTACAGAAGAAGCTTCCTCAGAAAATTTGGTCTTTTCAGGACCATCTTGAAGACCCACAACAGCAAGAATCTACATAGTCTTCTTGGCTAAAACTGACAGCTTGAAAGATTTAACTCAGGATGTAAGCAAATGGAAGCAAACCAGTATTTTCTTCCTAGGTAGCCACAGTTGAAACTGGCTGTTTCCCTTCACTTGCTGTTTTCAGCCAGCACTTCTCTCACTGTAATAATAACAGTAGTAACAATAATAATAATAATAATAGTAATAAGCTCATCCCATGGCTTTACAAGAGCAGATGGATGCTGCTGATTCTTTCTATTCCCAAATAAGCAGAGAAGTTCTTACCTTCCTTACTACCACAAAAGTTTCCTGAGGAGTTGTCCTTAAATTTAATTACAACAACAACAAGGAAAGTTGTTAATATTTCAGTCTCATTCTCTCATCCAAATTAGACTGTGGACAAGGATTTAAGGAAGGGTGTGCCAAACACTGAGGACTGTTGGTATTCCAAGTCAATTAGAGCATTTAGTCCCTAATTAACTGTTAATTTATGCTCTATGTAGTCTCACAGAGAGTAGAAATTTGGCTCAGGCTAACTGGAAAACAAAATTTTTGGTATTACATGTGGAAACATCTTTTATACATACAAAACCTATTTTGTTTTATATGAGTTGAGGGCACTATAAAACAAGGCTAAACTCCTGTCCTGGTTTGGCTGGCTTCCTCTTACAGTTTCAAAAGTCTCACTTTTTTTCCTATATCCTCAGAAGTCACAGAATATGCTGAAGACAAGCTGTCTGGCAGGCAGTTTTCCATGTTTCCTTCAAAGGGCAAACTTAACTGCCTTCTACAATAGCAGAGTTGGGAATTTATTGATTCTCACAGTCTCTCTATTCCCTGCTTCACAGAAAAAATAGAAATTTTAGCTAGAGCTGGATTAATCAGGAGTCAGGCTTTAAAACAAGAGACATTCCTGACTTCCCTGCATGCTACAGCAAACACAAACATCTTTCTTGTCCTTGCAGGAAATGCATCTTAAATCCCAAGCATAAAAAATGTTACACGTTGGAGACTTGACCTCCGCAGAGACCTGTCAGTCATCTCTGACGTAGCCCATGGGAACGTTCAAATTGCCACACCTGATTTGCATTCTTGTTACACACACTCAAAACCAAGTCCTTCTCATCTTCACTCTTTGCTGCCTCTATGCACTTGCCAGAAACGACATGGACAATCATTCCATTCTACAAGATGAAAGAAGAAGGGAAAGAAAGAACAAATTAAAAATGTGGCATTTCCAGTAAAAACTAGGCCATGTTTCAGAACATTTATATACAGTATATCACCAGTAATGACTGGTTGTTCAAAATTTTGTTAAGCAATACTCCGAACACAATGACTGGATTTAGCTTTGTGCCCAGAGCGTGGTGAATATTCATAGTTCCTCTTGAAGCTAACACAAGTGGTAGGTGCAGAATTCTTTTCCACCACTATTTTTTTCCTATGGCTACAGGTTGTCATCAGCATCAACCTCAGTACTACAGGCCACAACATTTCATAAGGACCAGTGCTTCCCTTAGGAATCAAACCAAATTACAGTAGGAACTGTAACAGGATTGCTGCATCCCTACAACTACAGTAACTGCTATTTTCCTTGGCTGTCCCAGACCATGACATTTTTCAGTCTTGCTGAGGAGTTCCTGCCCTGCTGGGCGAAGTTCACTGCAAAACAGTGAATTCTTCTAATAGGAAGTTTTCTCGTCTCTTACAATGCAGGAGAAAATGTAATGTTTCCCATTAAGAGCTCCACAAAGGGCTCTCATTTGGGAGGGGTCAGGATTTCCAAACCCTTCCTCAATCCGAAAGAAATGGGAAAGGATTTGCCCTCCTCTTATTTTCACAACCCCTGATTCTGATTCTATTCTTTTAAGGCCAGTAAGACGAACAGTTAAAACAAAGACATAGGAATTTAGGTAGAATTTCTGTAGTTTGTATTTCTAAACCAAATGTATTTCACACAGACAGTGTAAATGGGCAAGAGACATCCTAATTTTTCTGGGTGAAAAAGGTACAGAAGTGAAACTTGCCCTTAAAATACCTCATCCCTTCCTCATACACAAATCCTGAAACCACCCAGCGATCCTACAGTCACCATCAGCCACCTTTCCCCCATGGCAGAGCCACTACTGACCTCCTGGACATCCCACTGCTGGTTGCTGTTGTCTGTCTCCTTTGTGCAGTTTTGAGGGATAACCTTCCCGTGTCTGACATCAAAGCACAGCAGCGGAGCAGAACCAAGCCGGATTTCCTTCATGCTGTTATATTCAAAGTGCTGGAAAAGGGAGGTTTTGTTTGAACAATGATGGATGGACATCCCCGTTCATTTTTAAATGCTAATTCTAAAGGCAATTTCCTGTACATGTTTGTTAAGATGCAACCCAAACATCAGTGACAGAGACCCAGCAGCCTTGACCCTTAAAAGCAGTCCCCCCTGCTAGCTAATTCTGGCATAACTATTTACCTAAGGAAAGGCTTTGTGAACTATGATTATGTATAATGTAAACCCACCCTATCATAAAATTTTCCAGTTTAATAAATATTTGAACAGAAGGGTGTTTCTGACAGTGTCTTCACACACTGCAGTTTGAAATGTGCCTGCAGCCCACCCTGAGCTAGACCAATGCCAGCTAGGGAGTCTAAATTAATTTATCTCCTGCCTTAGACTGCAGTTTAGGCATTAATCTTCAGATTTAGTGACTAATGGGGAAACCCATCCCCAATATTCTGGAGCTGTTACATATTTTTTGCTCACAGGCTTTCTGTTCCCCAGACACTACCAAATATACTAAACAAATAGGCAGTTAATGGTGTCTTCTGGAGCAAAGTGTGGGTATCTGCCTCAGTGACACATGGGACAGGGGAGTTTCTCAAGTGGCACTCAGCTGTAGAAGAGTGGGCATCGTTGCCTTAGCACATGCCTAGTTTTGAACACGCCAGTATTTCCACTAGTGTCAACCCAGCCACTCACGTGTTGGAGTGCCTGTCTTCTGCACGGCTCCCTAGATCTGACACAGTGCCAGTGTGCTCAGGGTATGCGTTACCTGGGTGAGGCTGTCACTGCAAGGGGAGAGTTCAACAGAGCCTTCTGCAGTGGCTCCTCCAGGTCTGTAATCTGCACAGAAGCCAACGCCAGTACTGTAAAGCTGCAAGTAAAGGTTTATACTGAAATAAATCACAATTGGATACAAACAAGATATCCTTCAGCTAACAGTTTTGTGATTGTATCCCTTTATGATATATGATTTTGTTCATAAATCAGGTACTATATTTTTTCTTTCAGGCTTGATCTTGCATATTGATCTTGTGATATAAAAGGCAGAGTTTCACCAAGGGTCAGTGTTACCCAGCGAGTTTTGTTTAAATTAGAGAGACCCACTTCTGGGTTTAACTATTACAGTAATTAAAAGAAAGCTATCGAAATTTTTATGCTGGTGGAAAATTGCACTTCAACTGGACATTGTAGTCAGAAAAAACACAAGATATTCCAGACAAAAAGAAACATGTGACAATTCCTGTGATCCACACTCAGTTCTTACACTTTCCTCAAGTTACTTTGAAAATAAAGAGCAGATAAAATGGTAAAAGGACACAGTAAAATCTGGCTACAGATAGCAGAGTGTGAATTAATTAGTAGACCTTGTTGCCTTTTTGGGGGAAACTCCCTTCCAGTAAGGCTGCTGGGAATAAATTCATATTTAATGAATTATAATTAGCAACTATGTGTTTAAAAAAACGCCAGACATTAAGAATATTCTGTCCTGTACACAGTCAGTCAGGGAACCGCTATTACTATCAGTTCTATCCTTGGAGAAGTGCAGGACTGAAGAAATGCTTTCTTCTCTTTGTGCTCATGGGTCAGCACAGAGGTATCTCAGCTGCTGTTGCTGTTGCCATCTGCATGAGGCAACACAGTTCTCTTCCTTTACTAATGGCACCTAATGAACCTAAGTTTAGGATCCTCTGAGCTGTGACACTGAACTGAGTCAGACACTCTGGGTTCAGCTCCTGGCTGGTTTTCAACAGTTATGTGAGAATTTGGACCAGCTCTTTGTCTCTGTCTTTTTCTTTCTCCCCCCACCCTGGCTGCATTGCCTGTTTGGACCAAGTACTCAGGACATGGAAGTGACACCGAACAATGCAAAAAAAATCATTCCTTATAGTGTGTTTTCTCTTACCTTGCCAGAGAATCTTGGTGTGTCTCCAGGTTGGGAGAGTTCAGGGTACACATTTGATACAAACCACTGGAAATCTCTACAGCCCAGTCTCTTCTGTAGCTGAAGGCGCTCGCTGCAGTCTGGCTTCTCTGCCTTTATGGGGAAAGGGAGAAAGCATAAGGGCAACAAGGTTACTGGTGTATTTGTCTTAGGAATGCTAGGACTGGAAATGACTACACAGGAGTTATTTCTACCACCTTTTCTTACCCTGAATATTATAATTATTGATATGTATCTCTTATGAGTATGCAAAGGGAGAGGTTCAGCTATAGCTTTCCTCAAACTTTGTGCTAAAACAGCCAAAGTCTGGCATTGTGACAAAAGTGTTTCAGAAGTAGCATACATTGTGAAAGGAAGTATTTCCTCTAAAAGTAATTATTATACTGCAAGATAAGTCAGTCTTTGTCATATTTTTATTTTAAAAAGTCAGGACCAAGTTGGATACTCATTGCACTGAAATTCAGTGGGATTGTATTAGATTGCCTTTGGACATAGAATTTTTCCCACTGATAAAAACTCAATTTCCTGGCCTTTAACAGCCCAAATTACCCAGTTACTGTCAGTACTCTATGATCAGAGGGAACAAGTAATTACAGAATTTAGCCCAAAATATAATCTACCACCTATGATCTGTCTATTATCTGACAGTTACTAAATCTAATGAACAAAGGTGTTTTGCAGCTATAAATGCATAAACCCTTTCCTGTGATTTCTCTGTTTTCTTTAATTATAAAGACATAATATCAACTCTTAACTTTCCTGATAGCAACTCTGTTATGAAAAAAGATAAATGCCTTCAACCTTTGGTGCGGCTACAGGCATCTGCACTGCAGGGGACTGACAGTCTGAATATTTGAGGGTATTTAGCACTAAAGATGACTAACGGGGTTCTCAAAACCTCTAAGCACTTATGTGTCTAATTCTTCAGTTCCAAAACCACACAAAACACTTTTCTAAATCTCTCAGTGCCCAAATATTAAAAACATCTAACAACTCTTAAAAGTCTCTCTCCTCTTTCTTGCCAGCAGTAGATCTCGCCCTTTCATGTTTCTACTTTTTAAAAATGCAGTTCGGGATGGGATTCCAGGAAACGGGTCTGGATTTCTTTGTCAAAAATTAAAATTTGCAATGTAAGCAGAGAATTGCCCGTAAATAACTTTTTCTCAGACCAGCTATTTCTCTATATCCATAAGAAAGAAAAGGGCTTTGCAGCATGGAAAACCCTGACAAATGAAGGGCCTTGGAGATCAAAGGTGAGGTATCAGTCTTTAAACGCGGGGATCAATCAAGCCATGTGACACTGTTTGCCAGCCCTTGTAAACTCCACAGGCAAAGCTCAACAGTTGCAATTTGTTAAAGAGAACCTCATACTTCAGTGTCAGTCTTAGATTCAATAACCATAACAACAAAGTTAACAATTCTGCACCACACAAACCTGTCCTCTAGAGGTTTTCCTGGAAAAGGGAAAGAGAGAAGTAAAATGCTTCCCCTAAAAAGAGATGTTTCTCATGAGACTCTGCTTTGGCTGAAGAAGGCAATGGCAGTAAATTTCATTTTGTCATACTAGTTACAGTCTGCATTTGATGCCAAATAAATGGTGTAAATAATGTAAATAAAGTCACTGTCCCTGTAAACCAACCTGAAAGGAAACTGCTTGTAAATTAAATATGCAAACCACACAAGGAGCAAAAGAGCTGGTGGCTGAAGTAGCAGAGAGCTAGGAAGAGCCTCATTCATCTGTTTAATGCTCACACCGTGGGCATCCTGAGCAAGACACGATTCAGACCATAAACCAAGAAGGGTTATAAAGCTACCTAAATGGGGCTGGTTTTTTTCTGCAGTGAGCAGTGGTGGTGGGAAAGGCTCACAGAGAATTCTATAGTGGCCTATAGGTGGCTCTGCTCACCCTCTCAGCACACTAAATTCCTGAAAGGCCCTTTGCAGCTGAGCGGCAATAATGTCCTTGCTTGCTTGTGCCTTTTCAATAACATCCCGCTGCACTGACAAGCTGAAAACATCGGCTGTGAAAGAAAGGAACACACAGAAAGGGCCATTTATGTTATGGTATGCTGCACACATAGATCATTAAATTGATCATTTGAGGGAGCATCATACTCAGAAGTACTGGAACTATTTGGCTAGAATAAACTCAGGCAAAAGGTCATGCTGCTTACAGCTAGCAAACTGTATCATTGGTGACTGTAGTTTTTAGTACAGAAAATTGCTTCTGAGCTGACAAGAAAAACCTTCAGGGAATTATTAAATGATTTAAAGACCCCACTGCCTATTTTAAAAGGCTTGGTCTGGTGGCTATAACCCTTTGTGAGTCAATTGACAAGCTCCTGGCCAGTGGAGTTCAAACCTGCAACACAGACAAGGAGGGAGGGTCTTTTAAAAAGATGTGAAAATAAGAGTAAAAAGGGAAGCACAATAGTTCCAAACCCTACAATTAGCAGGCTGACTGGAGAGGCAGATCCACTGGTGGAGCATAAGGAGGTCAGACTAGGTGACGAGAGAGAAGTCATGCTGATATACAGCCCTGTTCCTCTCCCCACCATAATGCAGCTCCTGCTGGATCTGGCTTTCTTGGGTGATGGCCAGCCCTGAATGACTGAGGCATGCAGGACTGAGGCATTACTGGAGCCGGTGGTGCTCACCAGTGCGGATGAGCTCATTAAAGCCATCAGGATTGGTGGCAGCCTGGGCCGTAGTGACCAAGCCCTTTTTGAGATTGTGATCTCAAGGAGTGTGAGCCTGGTGAGGAGCAAAGTCAAGACCCTGAACTTCGCAAGAGCAAACTTGCAGCTGTTTAAGGAGCTGATGAAGGAGATCCCCTGCGAAACTGTCCTTAAGGGTAGAGGTGCTAACAGAGCTGGCAGCTCTTTAAAGCCACTTTTCCTACAGTGCAAGAGCTCTCTATCCCAGTGTGTAGGAATTTGAGCAAGGCAGGCCAGAAACTGGCATGGCTGAGCAAGGATCTGCTCCACAAACTGAGGAGTAAGAAAGAAACGCACAGACAGTGAAAGCAGGGACAGGTGACCTGAGGAAAGTACAGGGATATGGTTTGAATGTGTAGGGATGGGGTCAGGAAAGCCAAGGCAAAGCTGGAACAGGACTTGGCAAGGGCCATGAAGAATCACTAGAAGGGATTCTATAAGTACTTAGGTCAGAAGAGAAAGGACAAGAAGAGTGTACCCCCACTCCTCACTGATAACCAAGAAGAGTGAACTGGTGGCAACTGATATGGAGAAGGCTGAGGTACTCAATCAGTTGTATTCCTCAGTCTTTGCTGGCAGTCAGGCTCTCCATTCTTTCAAGACCCCGATCCTCTGAGAGAGTGTGGAGGGGGAATGAAGTCCCTCCCCCTATAAGGGTCTTTCCTTATAGGAAGCTGGAGATCACTTGATGAAACAGAATAGAAATGAAGGCTTCAGAGAGAATTTAGAGAAGCCTTTCAGTACCTAAAAGGGGCTTATAAAAAGGAGCAATGTTTTTAAACTGAAAGAGAGCAGGTCTAGATTAGTTATTAGGAAGAAATGCGTTACTCAGAGGGTAGTAAGGCACTGGAACAGGTTGCCCAGAGAAGCTGTGGATGCCTCATCCCTGGAAGTGTTCAAGGTCAGGCTGGATGGGGCCCTGAGCAACCTGATCTAGTGAATGGCATCCTTGCCCATGGTAGGGGAGTTGGAATTAGATGATTTTTAAGGTCCCTTCCAACTCAAACCATTCTCTGATTCCATGACTCTACGAAATGCAGGAGTAAATACGAATGAGATACTTTCCACAGCATCTACCCATGATCTGCCTAAATGTTTTCAGTGAATCTTTTTCTCCTTAAAAGCACGACATTGTTAAATGAACAGGAAAATGAATGATACATTTACATTCAAAACTGCTCACAAGGTTGTCCACCACTTTATAGGAATGCTATGATTACAAGAAAAGGTACTGGAACCAGAGAATTCCTGAGAACTGCAGTAACATTAGCATTATTAACAACATTAACCACACCAGCAACATTCCCCACAGCTGCAAGACTCCCAATAAACAAACATCCACTGGTTTGTAATACAAGGGATATACAGTTCCTTGACCACCCCTGATCTGCCATGGACTGTACAGTGGCTTAAAAAACAAGTGTGGCCATTCTGTAGTTGTTGGATTGTGTGTAACCTGCAGATGGTTCAAATGTAGCTGCATTCCAGGGCTACACCACACACCTGGCTGCAAGCCTGTCCTAGCTTACAGGCAGCTGGGAATTCAGATTCCTGGAGGAATGTCTAATCAGATGTCTGTGCAATGCTTCTAATGAAAACGTAACATGTAAATAGAGGTGTGTTGAGATCTGACTTTCTCAGTCAGTTACTTCTGGATATGTCAGTTCAGGAAAAAAACACACCTTTTTTGTCACTAGACCAGTCAGATATGTTCCCTTCCAGTAGGAGAGACCCTACAATTTGCCACACGCCTGTTAATAATACTGAATATCCTCAGGACCCATATGAGGAATTCCTTCAGTAATAAAGAATGAACCCTCTAGGAGGGTCCTTTGAGCACACAGCGCTGCAAGCTTCCACTTCAGATGCACCACAACCCTCCATGTACTCTCAGTGAAAAAGCAAACCACAGGCTGTTGGGGAAGCAGAAGAAGGAGTCATTTGGAGAGGAGGTTATACTCCACAAAGTTTGATAACTTCAGCACAAGGCTGAACTTAGGCACAAGTTTCTCCCTCTCCTTCCTGATCTGACAGCTCTTTCACTGGAAGGTTTAATAAAAAGACTATACCCTGCATCTGACTGCATACAGACACCCCCATTCCTATTCCATTCCCTTCACCTCTCTCGACACAAACTTCAGAAACAAACCTCTACAGATGTCTTTACCTTGTTGATTAAGAAAGCCACTGTGTCATGCTTGTAGAAGTTCTCTTTAAACGAGCCCAGCCAGGTCTCTGCTATTCGGATTTTGTTCCTCACAATGGCCTCTTCATAGGAGAAAGCATGGGGAAAGTGATTTCGATAGACGTGCCCCACTCGGGAGCATGGGATAATTTCTACAGAGCCACCACAGAGCCAGGTCTGAAACACAGGTGAAAGCACAAAAAGAGATTACCTTATTTAGATTACTTTTATGTGGAACAGAGAAGCTCCTTTACTCTGGACTCTGCCTCAGGAAATCCTGGAAAGCAGGAGCATTATTATAGGCTTCTTCATACATTACTCCCCACAGACACAGAGAAGATACTGGGCATTCAGACCTCTGATTTGACCCAGTATGGCTATTTGTATGCTTTTATGTTTTTCTGTGTACAAACAGTGCAGAGTAGTGGATAGATCTGGGTGCATACCTTCTCTTGTCTGGGACATTAAAGACACTATGCCCTTTGTGCCTGCAATTTTCATTGCTTTTTAATATCAGTTACTCTTTGTATTCAGCAAAAATCAATGCGAAGGATTTAATATAAACAATTTGCTATTAAAACTACAGGTTGGCAAAGAAATAAAGCTACTCTCCATTTGGTGCATGTTAACACGCCGGAATAGAAGAGGTAGCTTTCAGGGGGTGCCAAAAGCAGTGACTCAGGCTTCAGGCAGATAGTGATATCCTGCAAAACTTCCTTCTCCTGACATCATGCTCCTAACTCACAGCAGCTGCATGTTCTTGTATAGTCTTGACAGGCTGTGGAGCGTGAGGATAGATTTCTCCAGGGAAGGTTGTAGTCTCCATAACCCAACATGTTCTGCAATTTTTTTACAAATGGCTTCTTGCCTTTTCACTCAGGTTCCTTAAAATTGCAATAGTTGTCACAGCTTGATGTTTTAATTAAGGTCCTTACCCTAATAGATAGTTCCAGGTTTTCTGCTCCCCACATGGTCATGTCAGAATCATAAGCCCCAGTATTTTGGAAGTAATGTCGATCCATGGCCACCACTGCACCAGCTACTGCAGGACTTCTGTGTAGAAAACAGTTTGGGAGTGAATACCTTGAGTTTTGGATAAAGGATTACACAAAAGGTGAAAAATCCACCATTTCCATAGAGAGCATTACAAAATTATTGAATATTGCTCCATATAAGCTTTAATTAATTGATTATCTAACCAAAATAAAGAACAACTGGAGTGTAATTCTAGGACT
Source organism: Platysteira castanea (assembly GCA_013397175.1). Taxonomy (NCBI): domain Eukaryota; kingdom Metazoa; phylum Chordata; class Aves; order Passeriformes; genus Platysteira; species Platysteira castanea. The sequence continues at coordinate 2,740,651 of VYXC01011827.1, read as the reverse complement.
TGTTTGGGGAACAGAGCTAAGAGCTGAATTATCAAATAAGACTCAGAACAGTGGGGAACACTGCACATGTACAACCAAAATGAGAGACAAAGAGATCATGATTAAGACATCTCTCTTAACTCTGTATGACCTATCTTTTGCTTTCCCTAAAAACCTCCACACCTTGTCTGGTCAGGTTGTACAGTAGTTGTGTCAATGTGTGGAAAGTATTTGTCACATTGAAAGTATGACTCCAGTCTAGTTAGAATGATCACTAAAGACCAAAACAAACAGCACAAACAAAAAAACTCCCTTCAGAATTATTAACTGAGCATGTGCAAGTAACCACACCTCTCTCCTGTTAGCTGGGAGATGACCCAGGATGACCCAAAGTGTACAGTTTTGCTGCTGAGCTGAGCAAGGCACATTGTCTGATAGACTGTTACCTGATAGGGCTGATGGGAGACTGTCGTACCTTCTCTTCATGCTCTGGCACTGGTTCCCAATGAAAATCTAATTTCCAGTCAAAAACACCTCGATGCAGGCCCACAGAGTGATAGTACTGAAAGGTCTTCCAGTCTATGACATCTATGACAGGGGAGACGACACTGTTTCTGAAAAAGACAATACAATTTATTTCCAAAACCAAAGCATAAATTAAGTTCATTACTCTATTAGTAAACATCAGCTTTCCTCTTTGATGCTGTCAGGCACAAGCACTCCTCTAAATGCTAAGTGCCCTTAGTTTCCCTGCTGGCAGAAGCTCAGGTGCTCAGTGCGTGGGAATACTGAGCATGCAGTGAGGAATCTACAGATCAATAATTTACTGATAACCCTGTACCTTGCATTGTTATTTAAAGCTATCCAGGATTTCGTTCTGAGTTAACCACCAGAATTCTTATAAAGCTATTTCACATAGAGGCCCCAGCCTCTGATGCTACAGGCTGTGCATGGATGTAAAGTTTATAGCAGAAGATGATTTTGGTCTCACACACTTTACCGTCCTTTGATTTTCCTGTAGATATTGCACACACTTCACGAGTTTGTAACTTTAGGCCAATGAAGAATGTATTTACTCCTAGTTTGTTCTGATGATTGTTTTGAAAAAAACATTTATTATTAAGTTCATAAGCCAGTGTCTGTTTGTATTTTATCACAATCTTAGAGTGCTCTTGCAAATGCAATGTCAGAGTGTGGAATCTACCTTTAAGAGCAAGAACAGAGCCATTACACTGTAAGTTGCAATCCTTGAATTAATTTCCAACTTCAGAGAAAATTTGGATTAGTCTGAGAAGAGGTACTAGACATTTCCCTATGGCAAGGAAGTCGTGGTATTTCACAATGTACTTGCACATCATCTTGGAATTCACTGGTAGTTCAGAACAGTCTTCAGCGTTCCTTGTTTTCAGGTCAATGATAAATCACATTTGGAAATTTTCAGAGTATGAATGAAATGGTATTAGGGACTGCAGGGGAAAAGTTTTGAAGAATAATGTCCATTTCTTCTCTGTTATGCTAAAAGGATAGTCTCTGGTCTCAGTGCAAAGGCTTGTCTATAGACAAAGGTTCATCTGGAGAAAAATCAGTAATATCTAAGAGGGATTAAAATACACTAGAAAAAATTATTTTCTAGAGTAGGAATATCCATGTAGGAAATGATTCGGGTGTAGTTCTTTCCCTAAAAAATAACTTCCTGTTAAAACAGAGAGAGTAAAATGAAATGGTCAATTTGGGGGCAAAATGTAGAATTTTATCTTTTCTTTAAGACATATGTGTTGATCAGAAATCACAAGGAGATAAATTTGTTTGAAACAAAATACTGTCAGTGAAGAAAGGACATCTCAGAAGTCTCCAGTGCAGTGAGACATTTTTATTTTTCCATGGCAGAGGCCAGAACTAGCTGAGGAAGATGGTAGCTCTGGGTGATGTTGATGTAATCTTGACATATCTTCTCTGCCTCTACAATCACTAGAATAATGTTTTTTCAGTATCAGAGTGGGGGGAAGCTCCCAACTTTGTTTTTTCACAGTTGACATTTCCTGTAGAGGATTTTAGAAGGTCATGGAGAAACAGACTATTGCTTGCCAGTGAATAGTACAAAGATGAACCGTGCAGAGCATTGCTTTAAAATGACTCAGTTTTGTTTCCTAATAAGACCAGATTGTCCTACAATCTTAAGCCAGGAAGATTTAAAATAGGAAAGTGATTTTATTTCTCTGCTCAAGTGTAAAACCATCCTTTATAATATGCAATAATAGGCACTCTTAGAAACAAGCATCTGGTTTATAAATAGGTGAGAAAATTTTATGGTCACATGCAGTATTTGTAGGCATATACATTAAGGTAGTTGCTGTCATCCTTCCACAGGACTCAAGAAGAATGGAAAGAAGTAATACTAAAAATAATAAAGCTGATATGCTTCCCTGATTCTCGTAATGATATCCCTGTGATACAGTTTTGTATCCATGACAGGAGAAACAACCGGGCACTCAAGCCAGCAGGAGCCTTTCTACTGAAAGCTTTGCTCACTAACAGCATGCAAAGGAAACTACCTGCTTCTAAAAGTTACTAAGGGTAGTGTCCCTCTGGACTCACACAAACAGGCATTCCTTTTCTTTGATATGCTGGGAAAAATCAATCTAACAAGTTAAATGGATTTTAAATGACTAAACTTCAAAAATGAAAAGTCACTGTAATTTTTACAGCCTGCTGCATTCTCCATGTACGAGTATCTCTGACAACTGCCTGGTTGGGAGTGTGGATGTGCTGGGACAGTTCCTGCCTCAGTTTGCTGCTGCTTGCTGAAACCCACACTATCTATTGCTACTGGTTTATCCATTCTTATTCAGACAGCACTGAGGAATTAATGACCCCAGGGTAGTTTATTTTAGGACTTCAGAGTCAGGAGGGAAGTATCAGGAGGGTGTATTTGAGTGGAAGCCAGAGGCAATGTAGACTAAACCACTCAAAAGACCTTGACCATGCAGACTAGACCACACGAACTGATCCTGGATAGCTCAGACAGAGACCATGCAAATACAGACACACTCAGATATATTCTGGATCAGATGATCCAAACATTTCTGACTATCCTACATTTTCATATCATTGCAGCAATTAAAAACCTGTCTTTTTCTTAGAATCCACCGTAAATTTGTTGTGACTATAAAACTCCGAACTCCAATGGTCCTTTCTGGCATCAGTGCAATTGTTCACAGGAGTAGGCACCACAGTAGTAGTTCTAGTTACTGGGCATTGATTCTTCAAGATTCCAATTCAAGAAATATACCAGTAAGGACATAATGGATGCTGATAGTTTGGAGACCAAGCAATTATCCAAACGATCTTCAAATTATGACATGCAAAATTCACAGTGTTTAAGATAGCTGCAAATAACTCGCATGATAGGTCGCGTTCTATCCTGGCTAAATTCAACCATAAACCAGAACAAAATAAAATCTGATCTCCTTTCCCACAAAATTATAGAGTAAAAACTGTAACTGTATTTTAGAGCTAGTACTTCAGTAGCTTTTTCAGAAGGCCAAGATTAACAAGAGTAATAAGAAATTACTTTCTTATATAAATTATAATAAATTTAATAAAAAGTAATAACATCATAAGAGTATGTTTGTAAGAGTAATACTAGACCTTTACCTAGTGTTAGTGTAGTATAGTCACGATGTAGCTCTGCTGGAAACAACAGAAACACACCTTCTTAAAACTAAATATTGGGAGTGTCTTTCTGATCTGAAATAGAGGAATATAGTAACTTTATCTTGTGTGAAAATTGGTCAATATTCAATTCTAATGCTAATCAAGCATTGCTTTACCCATTTTTTGGTTGGTATGATTTAAAAAAAATAAAATAGCTGTTTTCTGCGCATTCAATGACGGTTTGATATTAGTGTGGTTCTAAATGCAAATTTGCAGTAGATGGTAATTGGAAGATGTTCTTAGCTATTCTTGTTTTTAACTGGGTAACTGGCAGACAGCAGCTTCTCGGCATTTTGAAATGAAACACACACAGACAAACTACTGCTAATTTTACTCTGTGGAATCTGAGGAAAGGGAAAAACAGGAAATTCAAATACAACCAGCAGCAAGGCTTTGAACTGTTTGACTAATCTGTGAATATTTCAAGTGCTTGGAACTCACAGAAACTACAAAAGGTCACAATTCCACGAAAAAGAGCAACCCAAACAAGAACAATTTCCTGGTTTGGGATTTCTTGACCAACTACTATTGCAAATTAAATGTCTTCCCATGACCCTTTACAGTCAGCACGGACATTATGTTCTTTTCTAATTTTAAACTAAGTAACATAGGGAGAGGAAGATTTAATTAACGTATCTGTTTTGAAGTTTTGGATACACTCTTTGAAAGTGCTTTTGTATTGATTTATACTTCCTTTTGCTGGGAAGGGAATAGATTTTAATCAGTTTAAATCCTCCTTTAAATAAGAAGGGGAAAAAAGCCCCCCAAAACCCAAACATGAAAATTATGTATATTCCTCAATCTATTTCAGGGTGCATCACAGCTTGCAAAAATTAGATAGCTTAGAAATCCAGGCAGTCCAGGTTCTCTGTTTCTGCATGCAGTCAAAACTTCAATGGGTAACTGAGGACCCGAGCTGGTTCCACAGAATTCTTCATTTCCACTGAGAGCACCTTGCTGGCTAATGGAAGTCTTAGAAATACAAGCTACTTGAAATTAGATGGGGTTAATAAGAAGATAAAATGCAGTGATAAGGAATGGCAAAGCTAAATTGTAAAGGATTACTTAAATACTGCCTTACAGACCAACTCCAGACTAACTTAGGGCATGGGAACAGTCTACTTGAAGGGATGGACTACTCATATGCTAAGCACTAAGCAAATCTCTGCAAAGCAGAGTGCTAAGGGAATGCTTTGGGAATGCTTTATTAAAAAATAATAGTTTTTGAACCTGCCTTTTTTGCTAAAATATTAAAATTTTTATGTAGAGTAACAAAATCTGTAGAGGTAACCAACACCTTTTAACCCTGGACAGTCAGGGCACTGAGCCATGAATTATGCCTAAATCTTCATTGCTCCTGTGTTTAGCAGTAATATTTGCTTTTGGCTTTAGGCTCTCATCTTTATTTTCTTTACCTCAACTTCTTTAAAATAGGTCACCTTCTGATCCTGATCAACTGTGAAAGATTGTAAAGAGATAGCTTATCTTCCCATAAACTACCATGTAAATACAGAACATTTACTGAATTTGAAATGAGTGTTATTGACAAATGGGGAATATAGAAGGATAGAGCAAACACAGAAATCCCAGGAAGCAGGCTGTTACGTGTGAAGTGTATGGAAGACTTTCAAAACAGGAAGAGCAGCATGGAATGGCATGCTCAGATGCTGGCATTGTGTGGGCTCTGAAGGGATAACATCATGCTTCCCCAAGGCTGTGAGAAGTTAGAAAACAAATGGCTTATGTGTTTGGTAGCTCAAAAAGCTGAGATATGGGCCACTGAAAAGTGGGGAATCAGAATAGATGAGATGAAGAAGCTGTTCACCTTTAGTGCAAAATATTTCCCTTCTCTCTTGTGTATTACCATAAAATCAGAACCACACAGAAAATTTCTGGACAGCAGAACTTTTTCTGTTACCGTATCTACAAGCAGAGGCTTCCATTTGTTCCTGATGGGAGCACACGGATGATGAAACATCTTTCCACTGCTATGCTAATTTCTTATTCTGTTTATCAGCATTTTCATTAAAGATTAGTGACCTTGAATCACAGTAGGCTAAGTAGAGGCACTTTGAATTTTAGAAACCAGATAAGCTTTTTTAGGTAATATACCAGGCTTCTGTTTCCTAATCTAATATTTGAGCTGTGGTATAGGCAGTGGTCCAGCACAGAGGGAAACAGCCCTTGCAGTGAGGACTAGGGGAAAGGTCCTAAGGGCCAGCTACCCCTTACAAACCACCCCTCTGTCCATAGTTAGGGTGCCCATGCCTCTTTTAGAGGTGGAATTCTTGTCAAGGATATAATCAAGTTTCATTTTGCTTTCATGCAGTATTTTCAGGAAATATGTTTCGGATTTTTTTTTCAAATCATCCTGCTTCAGCACGGTGGCCACTGTTTTTAGATCAAAAGAACAACATTTTTAAGGCTTCATGGCACAGTTCATTATATGCCCTCTCTGCGTTTCACTGCCTTTGGATGGAATACAAAATAGCAGCTCTGCAGTCTCCTGGAAAAGGCAAACCCTTCCAAAGATGACTGTAATAATGGCACAGCTGCATTGTTATGCACCTTGCTACTCACCTGGAACTGGCCTGGAACACAAACAGTTGTCAAATGAAATGATCTGTGGGGCATCTCATGTAGTTTTCTAATATTGTCCAGGTACCTATGGTATTCATCCTTGAATAATCAAAATGTCAAGGAATGCTTTAGAAACCACTGAACCATTCTCTAGGCAATATACTGATGCACAGCTTCCCAGTCAATTTGCTAGGCATGGTTCACAAAACTAGTCCCAATCAAGGTGCTCAAAAGTGCATTTCCAATGATTTTAGAATGACTTAATACTTTTTTTCGGAAAAGTAAATTTGATTGGGTTAGTGAATAAAGCCATCATGTAGGGAGATGAAATGTTATCACCTAGAACAAGTCTTAAATCTGCCAAGTATTTCTGTATAAATATTTCTATACCTGTAAAACTGGGATAATTTTTCTTGTATTTATCCGACACTCTACTAAGAACCGGGAGTATCTTTCTTGTATGTTCAACTCACAGTGAGATCTCACCTGGGCAAGGATCTGTCAGCATCACTCTAAGGTCACAATAATAGTGACAGACTCTGATCAGGAGTCTAGAAAATTAGGCTTAATCACAATTTTCAAAGTTAAAACGACTCTCCAGCTCCCTTAAGCTCCTGCAAAGGTTTGAGCTTTGAAAGGCTGTATTTGTCCTTGCCAGCAAACAAGTCACTCACTCCAGGTTATAGTGATTTCCCATCCTGTCTCTCCAGCAAAAGTTCAGGAGTTACAGCTTGATTGGTACATTAAAAGAGAAAAGATGGATATTTCACCAGTCACTCTCAGCTTCTTTTCACTGTGCTTTCGTCACTTGGGTACTCTCAGGGAGTGCACATAATTCAATTTAACAGCTCCTCAACTGCTAAATGAAGCCAAGTTGACTATGCTAATGTTTTACATTTCAATGGTGATCTCCAGGCAAGCATTATGAGCAGTTTACGAAAAATCATGAATTAACTTCCTTATCAGGTTGGTGTTATCATCACCGTTCTTCAGCTGGAGAAAGAGGGACAGTAAGAGAAGGTGATTGCCAGGTGCCTTAGACCTTTTCTTCTCTACTCAATGGAGGATGTCACAGGTTCTCCTCATCAGCAGTGGCAAAGCTTCCAGGGTCAGACACAGTGACTGATACAGCATACAAAAAGAGATGGCTTAGCCCATATCATTATCCAATCAGTTTTCCACCTTTGCTTCATTAACCCAATTAGACATTAGTTAATTCAGTGTTAAATTCTGCTCTCCTGGAGGAATAATGAGCATATGGGCCCTATAGGGGAAGAGAATTCCTTTCTCACCCCTGGTGACAGTGCTACAGAATCTCTGAATGATAGCAGACTTGGAGGCTTTGCATTCCCTCAGCAGGGGTAATTTTTGACAGTGAATTTTTGACACTTGTGGAGTGGTGGGGGTCCTAACTTCTCTATTGCTGTTGTAATTCTCCCTTCACCATAGCTCTCCTCTGAGACTTTCTGTAACTCTTTTAATTTCAGCAATTTCAACACCCTTGAATAAGGGCTGGCCAGTTGATACACACAGCAGTTTTGCTTGAACATCAAAAACAAGACTATAGTTCAAGGCAGAAGAATCATAAAGTATATTCACAGTAAACCATCTAAGTAGTCAGCAAACAAAAAATAATCTGCTTTTCCAAGGAGGACTTTTTTGAAAAGAATATTCCTGACATTCTAGGGCAGCATTACTCTGGCTTTCAGTATTCTCAGTGTTTCCATTCAAATGATGTAATAATTTCTAAAAGCTCACATTAATTCTGTTATAAGCAAACATAATAAGCCATAAAAGCAGCTTCTTCCAGTGCCTGGGAACAGCCTTTGAAGATGTTTAGTGTGACTATTTAACAGTCTAGTAAGAGTTTGAAGATTTTTTTCTTTATTTTACCCCCTATAGCAATTAATTTTTTCCCAAGTGATAAGTTAATGTACAAATTTTTCTTTCAGAGAAGTCCCTTTAATAAAAGACTTACTGACATGTAAGCCTAGAAACATTTGCAGTGGTTTTAATGTCTTCAAAGGACTGCATAGATGAGCTTAGCTGTACATTAGAGAGCAGGCCCAAGAACCACCCTAAACATGAAATACCCAGAAATATGAATCTCTACCTTACTCTGTCACTTTGGTGTCAGTGAAAGTACCTGCGATTAGCTGCAAGTGTCTAGGCTGCCCAGGAAGTCTGGGCTTTTCCTGTGGAATAGAAATGCTGGGCAAAAGGTGACAATGGTACACAGCCAAACTGGCTCAGGAGGACAAAGCATTTTACTCTTGGCTTCATCACTGAGACAGCTAAAAAGTAAAAATAATGGAGTTTGGCAGTAGTTTTCTCTGGTGGATGTTTGCCAATTTACAAACAGGTTGAGACTGAAACCTTTTTAATTCAGACCACCAGGAAGCCTTCTTAAAGCTCTAACTGGATACAAATTTTGAAATTTACACTGGGTGTAAAGTGAGGGTTATCAGCTGTGAGATCTATCCTGCTTCCCACATATCAGAGTGATGCATATGATGATAAGGTAAAAAAATAAAAGGAATGTGACCAGAAGCAAGAAGGTAACCAAGGAAGGATTAAAAAACTACCCAACACTTTCCAAGTACATCCCTTTCAGCTGAAATTAGCACATCAGGGACATTTACCGGTTGCTGGAGAGCCTGGCCAGGAGGGGTTCCAGCCAGCCCTTCTGACACTCGCAGTGTGAATCCATGAAGATCAGCACATCACCAGTGGCCCGCGCAGCTCCTAGCATCCGACCTCGGATGACTCCAAGCCTCTTGTTGCTCCGGATGAGCTTCACACCATCCAGCTTAGAGATGTATTCACTCAGAGCCGACTTCAGGGGCCCTGTCAGAAACAGAACAGTCACTGAAATGTTTTAGCTTTGATTCAAGCTGTTACAGAAAAGAAACAGGTAGTAGGAGATTCTACTTCTTGCTGGTAAAATGTTTCAGGAGCATTTGTTTTAAATGGCCAACTAGGCCACATTCCAAATATTTCTACAGCAGCATAATGTCAAAGGGAAGTAGAGACTAATGGAAGCTGAAATTCACAAGGTATGAAGCTATTCCTGTGGGAATCTTAATAGCCTCCTCTCCTGTTTTCAGCAAAAGGTGGATGCTCTCATCATCTCATAAAATACACAGATCAGAGTGAGATACTACAGGTGTTTGCCTTTCCCAAGCACTTTGGATTACCTTAGCAATGTGGACTTTTCCAGTGTATACTTCAGCCAAAATGCAAGTCTGGAAATCATGACAGCAGATCTGGTCCAGTGGGAATTCTAAGATTTGCATACTGTGATCTTATTTTAAAATAAGAAAGTTCAGAGTGGTTGTAAATGATGGGGGGAAAAATGAAACATATTCCAAAGTTGAAAGGCTACACTGAATTCTAGACATGGATAGTGACACCTGGTAGCCAGCCCTGGGCTCTGCTTAGCTCACTTCCTGAGGCTCCTCTTTGCCTTCTACGCTCTTCACACTCTTCCTGGAGGAGGACAGTTTCTTCCCCAAAGTTTTGGAAAAAAGAACTCACATAGAAAAATGGGAGTTACCTTGCTGGCTGAGATCGTCGACTAGGATGATATCCTTGAGGAGGGCCTTTGGGGCTGTATCCATAATGCTGTGCACAGTTCTCAGCAGAGTAGACCAGGCTTCATCATGGAAACAGATGATGACACTAGCAGTAGGCAGACTGGAGTCATATTTTTGCTGTAGGCACCTGCATGGGACCAAATGAGGAAGACACTGGAAACACTGGTACAAATGGCTACTCTTTTCTCAGAGCAAAGTTGCAAGCAACACCTAAACCTTCAGGGGTGGAAAGCAGTTTAAGATCTCAACTTACTTCTAAGAAAAGGAAGTAGTAAAGTGTTCAAAACTGGAATATGAAGTGAAAATATGGAAACAGCACTATCAAAATTAAAATACAAAAAGAGTAAAGTGTTTCTGTGTTCTAGGATAGTTTTTTTTTCTCCTCTGTTAGCCTCAAAAAACAGGGCTCAAACAGAAATGGTCCAGAACACAAAGAAAACCTGAAGATAATTAAAGCAGAGTGAGGGATAAAGCAGGTCAGTCAGCCTCCACCAATCTCCACATTTTCTCAAGTAAGAGAGAAAAGGACAAACAAATGCAGTACCATTAAGACTATCAAATAAAATAACTCATCTGCACAACCTATATATCAGAATACCTGTATATAGATCAGTATACCTGTGGATTACCTGACCTAGTCACAAGATCCTAGTGAATGAAGCCAGCATCTCAACCCTGTATGGGAAAGACATGGATCCTTACATGGGCCATGAATACAAATATTTATATATTTAGGAAAGAGAATGTATTTTCACTATAAAGCTTGTACAGGTTGCTTTTCCAATGAAAATGAATCACTGCTGAATGAAGCTCCCAGCTGGGAGTCAGCGTGCAGTCAAAACAGCAGAGCAGTCCATAAGTGGGTGGCGTGGTGCAATGTGGCCAGTCCAGTTCTGGGAGTTTGTTCTGTCATTGTTTCTCATTGTCTTGGTCTTGGGGAACACCGGAGGCAGGGAGAGTCTGCCCTCTTGTCTTTGTCTCAGGAGGCCATGTGGCACTGGATAAGGAGAGCGCCCACCATCTTGTCTTTGTCTCAGGAATAACTGTGTATCACTGCCAAGCCACAGCAACATCTACCATTTTGTCTTTGCCTTGGGAATAACCAAATGTCACCGATGAGTCACAAGAACACCCCCTTGCCATCTTGTCTTTGCCTCGGGAATAACCACTGTCACTGCTGAGTCACAGGAACATCCCCCACCATCTTGTCTTTGTCTCGGTGGCCATGCAGAACTAAGTCAAAGTAGTGAACACCTTTTGTGCATAAAGCACCCTCTCTTTTTGCATACTTCTGTTATTAATATTGCTGCTGTAACTGTGTGTTTCTTACTCCATTGCTGTTTGCGTTCAGTAAATTGTTATCTCAACCCGTAGTCTCTCCTTTGTCCCTCCCTCACCAGAGGGGAACAGGGGCAAGTTCAATTCCCAGCTGGTGTTAAACTACCACAATAACTCAAACATTTAAAGATAACAAACACTTGCCATTCATCTTCATAGAAACTGCATATGAAAACCATCTATTCTGGTGTGGCGATGCACATTTTCCAGAAAATGCCTTCAAATGCCCATTGTAGATATGCAAAGACTGTGTCTATATATTTGCTTTGCTGACATTAGAAAGCACATTTTAAAAATCTTTCCATTTCCCAAAAAACAGTCATCCAGTGTCCTAATTCATTTAATCTTCAGCAGCAAGAACTTCTTCAAAGAATTATACAATTTGCTGAATATGGCCCATTGTTATTTCAGCATTTTTGTATTGCCAAGAAAATCATAATACAGATTTTACAGTGGTTGTTAAACAATTGGCTACTCAGCAGAAACTCATGTAAGGGATATAATTTTAAAATTTCTCTGTTTATTGGCATTTTACTTAGTGCTTCTGTTCATGAACTGAGGCCCTATGCTGCTAGACACTATCCAGACACAAAGCAGCTAATCACTTAAGAGGATCCATAGTCTGAATGATTTAATTATGAATACACATAAATGGTTACTATAGATGCACTTCTGGGAATATAAATATAAAATTAGCACAATTTTAATAATTTATTATACTTTTCAATAGTTCATATTATAATTTTTTGCATCAACAGGCAAATTTTCCTAATTTTTACACTGTAATTTACCTATGTTGTCCTTGGTTTACTAATTTTGTGTAATCAATAACGCTGTTACCTCACAATTTCATATAAGATGATTGTTTCCATTTTCAGCAGGATCAAGAAAAGAATACTCTCATGATTTGGCAATGAGTATTTTCAAACAGAAGGATCTAGAGGTAATTAAGAAAAATGAAGATTTGATGTAGTTCTTTTACTACCAGGCAGCTTCTAACCAGAAACATTCTATAGCTATTAGCACCTAGTTGCTAGTACTGTGGTTCTAGCAAGAAAATAAGGCTGTTGTGAAATCTTAATTGGAAAAGAATTGAAAATAACTGTACTTGAATACATAACCTTGGTGGTGAGTGCTTAGTTGCCATGGAGATTGGCAAAGACTTGCAGTATAGATATCTAATCCTCACAAAAATGCAAAAGGGTACTGGTATACAAAAATACCTTCCCTGTAATTTGGAGCAGTTTCATAGACTGTCCATCATAAACTGGCATTTCAGGAAGTCAGAGCTGTGACTGATATGAGACATAGTGATTTAATCTAATTTGTGAAAAACAAGGAATTGTCACATGCAGCAATGAACAGAGAGCAATTCTGACAAGGCAAAGGCAGAGCTGACAGGGACTCCCACTTACCTGCAGAAAAATATTTCATTGAGATTCAGCTTTAAACAGCACTCCAGAGTAAGCTATACTTTTGTAATTAAATTTAAAACCTTTGTAGATACCTCGTGAGTTTCTTTTGCCTGGATATGCTTGACACTCAAACCCAAGAGAGAAAAACAGACCTTTCTTTTGGGCAGAACCCCCATCATAAAAGTCACAAGTGCAGCAGAAAGCACTCTGAGGGATGAAGGTACCTCAGAGGATGAGCGTCTTCTGATGTGAAGTATTTGCCATCCAGTTTGAAGTGAAATGAGGGAGACTGAGTCCATGGAGGTAACTTACTGAAACATCTCTAACTGGTTGTATTCTCTCTAATTAAATAATAATAACGTTGTGATGAACAACACAATGCAAGCCAAATAGAGACACAGACAATCTGATTCTGCTTTGCTCTCCTCTTACACTGCTGTAAAACTGGACTGACAGAGTTGCAAGCCAGGTCCCTGGAGTAAACTACACCCAAAACTTCTCACAGTGGTGTGTGTGTTGTGCCATAAAGGACAGGTCTGGCTTAGACATACACCTCTGCTGCAGGTTTATGATCTGGATTTAGATCAGCCTCAGATGCTGAGATCTGGGGTTTCAGCCTGGGCTCTGTAAACTGTGGTGTTGAGAGCTCTTTAGGCTGTAACTAGTCAGACAGCAAAATCCATCCAAGAGCTCTGAGACGATGGCTTAAATTTTACCAAGATTACTATTAACTAAAGCTGTTTCTTGTTGGATGGCCCTTCAGCTGCCAAAGTAAAACTGTTTTTTGGCTCACATCACAGGCAGTAAACCAGGGTAGTCATTTCTCCTTTGAACATTACATAGTTCAAAGAGTTAGTAGTGAAGCATGCCAAAAAATAACTGAAATAATATCAGCATGTCATTTTTTAATGCAGTTAACCAGTTTAACACTGAACCTAGACAATAACTACAGAAAACACTGTTTCATTTCTCTTTCTTTGAGACCGTACCCTTAAATTAGAGCTGCCAGCTGTCTTTAAACACGTGAACACTAGAAAAAAAAATATTCTGTGTCTTACTTAAAATGTTTTCCAGTACATCTTTCCACCATGTCCTAGGTGGAAACTACAATAGTTTTTGTTACAAGAGGCAAGACACCCCCCCACATACCTTTCCCTCTCCCTTGGGAAGGGAAGCATATCACAGAATCAGTTAAGTTGGAAAAGACCTCTGAGATCAAGTCCAATCTTTGACTGATCATCACACCACTATGTGCCATGTTGTCTTTGTTTCAGGTACAATAACTCCACACCTCCCTGGGCATTTCATTCCAATGTTTAATTGCCCCTTCTGTGAGGAAATTCCTCCTAATGTCCAACCTGAACTTTGCCTGGGGCAGCTTGACAGTAGATATACCTCAGATCCTTTTTAAGAAGTGTGATGAGAAGCCCCTCCTGGGCTGCTGGGGCAACTGGCTCTCAATTCTCCAGACTTCAAAAGTAACACCTGGGGCTTCAAACGCAACATTTTTTCACAGTGGCCTTACAGCGTGGGTGCTGACAGGTATGGTGGTGTTGGCAGAACTTGTCAGACACTCCTGTTTCCACCTTCCTTCCTCCCAGGAGTTTCCTTTCAATACTTGCCACAGAATCACAGGATGTTCTGAGTTGGAAGGACCCACAAGGATCATTGAGTCCAACTCCCGGCCCTGCACAGGACACCCTAAGGGTCACACCATTTGCCTGAGAGCATTGTCCAAACTCTGCTTGAACTGTCAGGCTTGGTGCTGTGACCACTTCCCTGGGGAGCCTGTTCCAGTGCCCAGCCACCCTCCGGGTGAAGAACCTTTTCCAAATATTCAACCTAAACCTCCCCTGACACAACTTCAGGCAGCTCCCGCGGGCTCTGCCACTGGTCACCACAGAGGAGAGATCAGTGCCTGCCCCTCCTCCTTCCCTTGTTAGGAACCCGTAGACTGCAATGAGGTCTCCCCTCAGTCTCTTCTTCTCCAGGCTGAACAAACCAAGTGACCTCAGCTGTTCCTCACATGACTTCTCCACCAGACCCGTTGCCATCTCTGTTGTCCTCCTCTGGACAGCCTTTAATAGCTTTATATCTTTCTTATATTGTAGTGCCCAAAACTGTACAGGATATTTAAAGTGAGGCCACACCAGTGCAGAGTCGGCTCCACTTTTACAAATGACCATTGGGTCACTTTTGTTCTGGAAGAGCTGAAAGCCACAACTCTTGACTTATCACTTTATATCCCCAGTGACCCCATAGCTCCGGCAGGTGGGCTGAGATGGGGCACGGCCGAGGAGGGAAGCCGCCTCTCCTGNCCGAGCCGGGCCGGGCCGGGCCGGGCGGGAGCGGAGGCGCCGCAGCAGCGCGGACACCGGCACCCATCGGCGCTGCGCTCCGCGCCTCTGCCCCCGCTCACCCAGCCAGCCCCAGCTACCCCCTCCCGCACCGTGCCACCCTCCACCTTTGCCGCCCGCCGGCTCCTGAGGGCTTGAACCACCTCCCGAAGGAGGCTGGCTCTGGCTCTGAGGAACGGGGGGTGTTCCCCACGCAGCGCGGGGAAAAGCGCTCTCCCGAGCCGGAGCGGAGAGTTCGACAGGAAAGACGCGGAGTCTAGAGGAAGAGAGGTTCGGGAGGGCGCGGCGGCGGGGAAGGAGGCAGGTTTCCCCCCAGAAGTGAAATAGGGTATTTTACTTACAACGGGTGTCGTACCTCAGGCAGGTCCCGGCGCAGCGCGATCCGCTCGCTGAGCACCTCGTTAAAGCCGTGGGTGTCCAGGCCGAGCGGCCGCTCCCCCGCAGCAGCTCCTTGCCCATCCTGCAGGGGAAGGGACAGCGGCTGGGACTCGGGGTCCCCCTCTGCCTTCCCCTCCGGCCGCCTGCTCTGCTGCTTCACCACACGGTAGCCCTTCCTGGCCTTGCTGTGGTTCCTTTTGCCGGTGGGCGACACGACGGCCATGATCAGCTCATCCTCCCGCAGGGAGATGAAAGGCGATAGACCATCCAAAGGGTAGTACTGCTGGCTCTCCTCCTGGGTTTCCAGCATCTCTTGGGTCTCCACAAAGTCCATCTGATACCCTTCCCGGGGGTTGAACTCCACAGGCTGGAAAGTCCCTTCCTTGCTCTGGTTGCTGGGTGGTGGATTCAGCGTTGTAACCATCAATAGCAAAAAGCCAAGCATCAGAAACAACAAGAGAAACTGCAGCTTTCGTGATCCATATCTGCACTTCTTCCTCAAGAACATACTGTTGGTGACAAAATGATACAGATGGTCATGTTAAATATCACTTGGATCTTCCTCAGATTCCAGTCCTCGGGTTGCACAAAAGCCCTGGTTTTCACTATCTGCCAAGAGGATTTTTTTGCTCCCCTCACATTTCACTGATGCCATTTCACGCTTTCCTCTCTATTTACAGAAAAAAAAAATTGTAACATTCCTATTAATATTGTACTTACTGTAGTAAAACGCAGCATGGATCCAGTGAGATAAAGTAGATCCTTTATTATATGGAGTCCCAGCTTAATTAGGAAAGTGCATTCTTTGCTGATTAAAAGAGTAACTAAAGCTTTGGGGGTTTTTTTCCCTTTTAAAATTCTAAGCCGAAAGAAATCCCGTTTCTCATAGTTTCTTTCCAGAGTAGATCCTGCTTCTTCAAAGTTTCCAGTTGCTGCCTGGATTGAAGCACTGTATCTCTGAAAGCAGATCTGACAGCTCTCCCCCGTTCAGAGGCTTCAAGTTAACTGTGATCAACAGATGAGAAGTAGTCGGTCCCTGACTTTGTTTCACACATAACTACGGCACTCAGTCAGGAAGCACTTTGCCAGACATAATACAGAGCAATGTGTGCGTCTTTCTCTTGGTCCTAATGCCCTCACTGTGCTTGTCCTATCAAATCAAAACTTTGCAAAAGCTGTAAGAGGTGAAATACAAGAAGCAAAACATTGTATTAGAAGAGAAATCAAGGCACACCGCAGATTGCTGTACTTTGGAATAGCTGTATTAAGCTGAGAATGTGCAGAGCAAGAATCAAGAATTTTATAAACTGAATAAAAGATGGAGAGCACATGTTTTATTTAAGGTTAGATTTATTCATATGATAATGTGTTAGCTGGAGTATATTTCATATCCAATAAATATTTACAGCTGTAGGGATTTTAACACTGACATAAGGGTGCCAAATTATCACCTGGCAGGCTGAAGTTGTCTCCTCATCCATAAATTTGGTATTGCAGGGCAAGCAGCACTTCAAGTTTTCAGTAGTCCAGGAATAACATGTGTAAAAGCCTGGGCTGGAACAGCAACCACGGACACTGAGAGAAAACAACAACCTCTGTGATTAAAAGGGGAGCTCAGTCTCTGAGGTCTGTTTGCTAATACTGCTGGCATGGGTGCTACTGGGCATGGACTGTGGCACTTTTTGCTGCGAGATGAATGCTTGTCCAATGGGAGAAGGGGTGAGACAGTCCACGTGCTGCAGCATCACATGCCTTCTGGTCTGGCAGAGATCAGGGGTGGATGCCACTCAGGTGTTACCAACCCTTTTGATGCTTGGGGCGTGGGATGTGGTGTTTTTCCTGTCTTGCAATATTTGATGAGCAGAAAGCTCTTGCTCCAGGAGGCATGTGATTACTGGAGAACCTCCACATTCACAGATTTTAAAAAACCCCTATGTTTCTAGACATTATAGCTAAAAGAAAAGCCTGAAGACAGGAATGCAGTGTACTCTAAGGAAGGATGGTATAGAGCACCTTAAGACTGCTGGAGGCACATAGTGTCTTGCTTCTGTGTGCACTCCCCTAAGCAGCTTAAACAGAATGCCTTGAGGGAGTGGGACTGGTCTGCTGTGTCTTGGCACCTTCCCTACATCAGCTGTTCTTTAAAATATACAGAACTGCTTTAATCATATCTTGGGTAGAAGGAAGATTGAGCCAATATTTTGGACACGTACAATTTTCACCATTGTATGTGTCTCCCTTTTTTAGCTTAAATTCACGCAAAAGTAACATCCCAGCTCACCTTCAGCCCTGAGAATATTACTTTTTATCCTGCTTTTCATAGGGAAAAAGAAGTATTGATGGTTTCAATTCAATAGGGAAGCAGCACACATTTGCATTAAAAAAATCTGAGCTCGAAAGCACTCATTTAAATAACAATGTTTCAGCCATAGAAAGACAAAATGAAATGGAAATGAGGAGACCTGTCCGAGATGCTCTTGAAAAAGCTGGCACAGCGACTTGCAAAAGGTTCAGTTCCACAAAGTCCCATTATCAGGCACATGGAATAAAATTAAATTAAATTAAAAGGAGAAACTTAAGAGTGTGTGGAATAAATGGGAGAAAACATTATTTTCTTTTTTCCTTTTTTAATTTTCCTGGGCTACCTGAGTATTTTGATTTAATTTAATTAGTATTTTTTCCCTGCCTAAAATATTTATCAAGATGTTGTAACAAGTCTGATCAAGACAATTCTAGCCTGCAGTAGTAATCACTGTATAAATTCTGTCCTGGTATGTTCTGTATTGCTGAGCAAATCCATCTGGGAGACTCATGCAGCTGAGTTTCAGCTACAGATGAAAAGAGACCCAATTAACAAATTTACAGCAATCTTAGACACTTTTGGAACAGAGCTGATAGGTAACATTATCACAGAAACATATGCATATACAATCCAGCTTTTTGATATATCCTGACCATTTTAACAAAGAAGAAATGAACAATTATAGAAGATGTTTGTTCAGTCTAGTCAATTAAATGTGCAAGTATAAAACACTGGGTGGCACACTTCCAGCAGCCCCTTTTCCCTCTTCTGCACAAGCCTTCCTGAGCCATTTCCCATCAGTCTGTTTTTCAATCTCATCTCTTAAAACAGTTGTTTTTCACTGCCATCATACGAAAGAGATATTGCCTTTCCAATGGAGGAGCCCCCTTTAGTGTCTGAGGGGACATCTGGTTTCCTTCAATGCATTTGAAGAACAACATCACTTTATGACCTCCCCACATGGAAGTCAAGAAGACAACATCCACTGTATTTTTCTTTCTACTTCTAGTTACTCAAAGACATGTTACAAAGTAGGACTTTCACTGGGACACAGAATGGGTTGCTCCTCCTGCCTAGCTGTGGAGGATTCCCTCTCCTAGGATGCTTTCCTGTGCATCCTTTGATGGAAGAGGAAGGAGCACTGTGTGGCCCAGACTCTGCTGTCAGACCCAGAGCCATTGCCTTCTTCCTGAGGTCCAGTCTTTTAGTGCTGCTTCATGCAGGTAGCCCACAAAGAGGCTGCCTGCAAAATGTATTGTTGTCCTTGGACTGCTGTTCTACAGCAGACCCTAGAGCTCCTCAGTCAGAGGGAAAGGAACATGTTACAGGTTGTGCCAAATACACCATGAGTTGCTCACAAAAAGGGCCAATTTGCACTGTCAGTACTGGCCAGTGCCAACATTATGTTGACTTTCCTTCTGGTCAACCCATGCAAGAGCTGAAAGGCTTGTGTTCCTACCAGGCCTGCTCAGGTAGACCCAGTGGTATAATACCCAGGAGTATAAATACCTTCAGCAAATGCAAATTACTGACTGCTCCATTCCTTAAGAAAATATTCACCATCCTTCACTATTGCAAATTGTTCTCATTAATTGCCACAAGCTAAAACATGGAATCAAATCTCCATCTTATTAATTCAAAAGGTATTAGGAAACATAGTTGCATTTTGCAGAGTAACAAACCTCTCAGTCACTGTTGTGTAGCTGTTTGTACTTACCCTTTCCTCCCCACCTCATTTTGGCTTGCGTTTTTGTACAAACCATTCCACATCACATACTTGTTCAATATTACGTGATGTGTTATGTTATCCGTACATGAAGAAACACCACATACTTTCAGTGTGCAGAGCCCATGTCTAACTGCCAGGAAAATAACAAAGCAAGAACAAAACCAGGGCTGGATGGAAGAAAGAGCGTGTGGACAGGTCGTTACTTACTCTTTAATAAACATCTTGGATTGATTTACACTCTTATGCCAAAAGCAGATGTGCCACTTCCATTTAAAGACTCAACACATAGCAGCACTCATGGTTTCATAGCTGCACGTATTGTATGCCACAGCTCTTTGTGCTTGTAACAATGGCTTTATTTGCACAGATGTGAAGAAAGTCAGTGCATAAAATGAAACTGTTTACATGGTCCACAGGATTTGTGGTGTTTTTGTAACCAAGTAACTTTCTCCATTCTTCCAGAATATAATAGGAAATACGTATTTTTAGATCAGGAGAAGATATAATTTCTTTGCAGGTATTGCAGGTGGTTTGTGTGCTTGGCACTGTAGCAAATATTGCTCATTCAATGAAATTTTCTAATAGCAAGTTAATAATAAAGTAGAACAAAATTCTGTGGAACTTGCTTTTGAAGGCTATAAAAGCTTGATAAAATCTGTTGATCACTGGCAGGGATTTTGGCACTTGCATTGTGATTTATAAGATGTTTGCCAACCTGTCAGTTAAGGAAATGCATCTGAAATTCCATTTTTGCAAGATTTCTACTCATAAATCATGTCCCATGTAAAATGGAGCATGGAAGCCACGTACGTTTGCACTGCTCTGCAAAAGCAGTTCTGTGAGCATAAAGGTCAGCCACACCGGATGGAAAGTAGAGGGAATATATATCACAGGAAGGACAGCTTCGGATTTACTGCACCACAGCCTCTGGCTAACTCAGAAATGGTAGTTCTCATGACATTAAGGGCAGGATTGTGTACTCCATGCCTAAAACCTAGCCTCTAACACAGCCTTAGACAGCTACCAGCTATCTGTGAGGGATGAGAACTGTTGATCATTATTAACCCACCTAGAAGAGATACATCTGAAGTGCTGTGGGCAATACACAGGACATCACTACCTCCTGCCTCTTAATCAACCACCATTAATATCCTCAAGCTAGAGAGGGTTCTGGATACCTTCAATCCCCCGTACCCCAACCTAAGGTAATCTGAATCCAGTTTTGAACTGGTTGTCACTATTTTAGTGTCAACATCCTTCACTAGGACATCATCCTGCATTGACCCATAAAATCTAACCCACTCTTAGGGATAATGGGACTAAACAGTTGCCTCTAAATTGCTATAGCTTTGCAGGTGGAAATGGCAATAAGGTGGTTTACTCTTTCAGAGTAGCTGACCTGGCCTCCTTGGCATTAAAAATGAAACAAATGAAGTAAGGGAAATTGATCCTTCATGTAATATTAACACCAGTTATGTCAAAGAGAAATTCAGCCCTATGGATGGAAGGTCACAAAAAGGAATTCTCCATGATGGGTTCCCCCTGGAGATCTCTGCTTGTAGAGTTTCATTTATGGTTGGAAATTTACTTCAACAGAACAGGCCATGAAACCATTTGCAAACAGAAATCTCAAAATCTGAGTGATACTAAAGGTACCCACAGCAAAGCCTTCTTTTTCTATCGAGGACTCTTTAGCTGGTGGGCAGCTTTATCTTCACATCTACTCTATTTCTTCATGCACATACGGGTGGTACATAAACAGCATGTGTCTCTCAGAGACTCTACATAAGAGACAGCTTTTAAAAATCACAATATTCATATGGAGAGCCTGTACCCATACTAAGTATTTTTAGTTAAAATGGTGTTTAGTGAAGAGAAAAAAACTTTAAATAGGTTTGGCATCTCTTCACACATTTAAGCGCTTAGTGACATGCGGTTACATACAGATTGCTCCTGTTTCAAGGCAATGGTCATCCACATCACCTAAGCTGGAAATTACCTTCTTTTATTCCTTCTAAATAGTTACATATTTGTGTGTAGCCAGCATAAGAAATAGTTGCTCTTCAGTTACCTGCAGAGTATTAGAGGTTGAATTCACCAGGGAAGTTGGCACAGAGTATCGTGAGAAGACAACATTTAATGAGAGTATGAAGAGTGAATGATTTCACTCTTGCTGGGGGGGGTCCAGAGCTGAGTAAAGCACGAGTTAAGTCACTGCAGGTGTGCAGCTTAATGACATGCAGTTGGGTAGCGAATATACATGAACTGAGAGCACATAGAGCATGTTTGGGACTGTTGCTATGGTGGAGGAGCTGAAGTAAATGGGTGGATGTGTGAGGTAAGACTACAGTGCATATTATATTTTTTTTGTGCTTTCATTTTTAATATGAGGAAAACACAGAGCAAATGAAAGTAAGCTATGTTAATATCACAGGTGCGTGAGTGGGACCTATGACTTCTCTCTATATTTCCCAAACAAGGTTTACATTCTTTAACTGGGAGAGGAAAGTGGAAAATACTCGTTTTTACAAGCCTGTTTCCTTTATTAGTTCTTTTTGTTTCTAAAATATCAATTAAAAAAATATCTTACATTCACAAGAGTTAACACTGAGGTTATGATGTAGTTCAGCTGTGTGTATGTAAAGTTTACTTTCAAGAGTAAAGGCCTAGACTCCTTCTACTGCCCCTCCCTGCCCTGTTGAAGTGCAGCTCACGTTGGGATGGATATTCTATAAAATATGAAACATTATATGCTGATGTAGATCTTGAAAATGTTTGTTTAGGAGTCTAAAACAAACCCTGTGCTTTTCTTTAGATTCGTTTAGGATCATCAGTATTCACATAGAATAAATAAAAGTTAAATGTAATTAGTACTAAAAATGAAGCTGGGCTTCATGCCTAAGATGTTCTAAATAAACTAGTTTTAGCCCAGAGATGGGCATGCGCACTATCACTGGTATGTGTGGGCTACGTAATTAAAAGCAGGATTGAATTTAGGGCAAAAGGCAGAAAGGAAACACCTGTGTATGTATGTGTATAGAACTTCGGTCTGCACATATACTACGCATATGTGTGTGTACATATAACAATATAAATAAATAAAATAAAATCAACCTGGTCTACTCTCATACACACACATACATTTCCATGTGGGTTATCCTACCATCCTATCCTATGTACTCTGGTTGGTTTGTGGCAGGGTTACTAAAGAAAGACGTAAACCAACTGCTGAAGATAATTCCTTTCTTGCCTTTTTTTTAAACTATAATAGATAAAGCCTCCTATTTTCATTCCTTTAGCAATACAGAACTGAATTCTGTACAGTTGAATTAAGTATATGATTTTAATATGTTAATATACTTTTAAAGCTTGCTACCCATACATGTTTCTGGTTGACAGTGACACTCTGGGAAGCTGCTCAGTAATGGAACTTAGAGAACCTTGTTTCCATTTTGTGACCATCGCTGTGGATCTGGGTTTGCTTTGAATCAGCTATTTTTTTGGCCTTAAAATAGGACACCCAACTACCTCAGTTAAGGAAATCTGCTAAGGCACATGATACCCCTTTGTTCAATGTCTCATGAAAATATCTTCACATTGGCAAGCCATTAAAAAGAATAACAGGGTCGAAGGAAGTGGCAAGACAGCTGACATATCTGTTAATTTACTGCAGTCCCTATACAAGTCTGTGTTTCCAAAGGAGCCGCTCTGGTAGAAAGGAAAGGAGTGTTCTTTCCAAACATAGCCTTGGCAGGAGGTGAGGCACAGAGCTACAAGGGACACTCACTACAAGAAAAATCTCCTGCCTTTAGATTGCAAGAGTTTTCTGTGATTTTCTGAGCTTTCTTCTGAACAGAAACTTAGGCAAGAACAGGGATTTTGGAAACCAAGTTATAAGAACTAGGATTGTCATAGCAACAGGTTAAATCTCTAAAACTTCTGACTTCTTAGCAGCCTAGAAAAGAGGCAGAGGTGATGGAAGATAGAGGCTATGGTCACTTCTGACTACCAAATAAGAGGTAATAGAAGCAGTCATGAACAGTCTTATTGCTCTGATTACAAGCAAGACAGGTTGTTAATAGGCATCAGTTAATATTTTAAAAGATATATCTGCAAAAATATCATCCAGGTTGAAAAGGTCATTGAGGCAGGAATTTTTGACTGTCAAGTGCCAGGAAAACTGCTGTCATTCACCAGACACTGGACATGCTTTGAGCTGCACAAAACCAGAAACTGAGATATGTAACTGATTATTCCAGGTTTGTGTTTGTGACTGAAGTAAAAGTTTTTCTCTTCTCTTACTTAAGAGTAATATGCATATGGTACTAGATAACTGTAATTTTTCCCTGGCTTCTTTCTTCTTCATGTTAAGTCTTGATTTGTGGTTTCTTTTTGTTTTGACTTTTAAAAAAATTATTATTACTTTTTTTTTTTTTTTTTTTTAAAGGGAAAGGGCTCTCTAGGCATAGATGGGATACTTGGTTTGTGAAGGTGGTTAGCAGATGCAGCCTGAGAGGCCATCTGGGAGGTTAAGGCTCACAGAAATTGAAACAAATAATAGAGCTGTTAAATGAGGACGAAAGGGGGTAGGCTTACAGTTAGTCATTTGAACAAAGTCTTTGTCCAAGATTATTGAGTGCTTTTTAGAAATCACACTCCTGGCATCTGTACAGCAGGGACTGAAAACATGAAGAAGACAGTTTTGGTAGGAAGAGTCCTACCTTTTTAGGTGAATACCTGGGGATAGCATCCTTTTTTGAAGACCCTTGTGACTCTAGATTTGTTATGGTGGGGGTACTAGGAACTTGGGCTGTTCTTTTGCTAACACTAACATTTTTGTCATCAGCCTCAAAAGAATAAGCCCATGTGAGTTTTGGGACACTGTTTGGGAAACAGTGATTCAGAGATTCTGCACCAAAGGGAAAAGAGAGGGAGGAAATTTTTCAGTAGACGTTAAAAAAAGGTCCTATAGATTTCTCAGGACTTCTCCTATGTAAGGAAAGACAACATGCAGGGAAAGAGATGATCACAAAAATCATCATAGGAGACTTATAATTGGGGTCAGAGATGGTGAGAATTTGGGACTGCCACATCTGAACCCAAACCCACCAGTTCATGGCCTAGCCAAGAGTCAAGACCAGCATCTGGCTATGAACCTGGTCTGCTGGATTTCAATCTATTAAGACTCTTTCACTTCTACCTTACAGCAAACCTGTATCCTCACATAGCTTTCTGGGTTATAGAAAGGCTGATATATAGTCCTGAAGCAAAAAAGAGACTGTACACCAAAGCTGGAAAAGTGGCTTACATTTTAAGAGGAATTCTCCAAACGAGAAGATAAAGTGAGTGTGTGGGTTCAGAGGCTGCTGCTAGACTTCTGGAAACCATCACTCAGCAGGTATATGAGCAAAAATAACAAGTCTTTATAGTGGTTTTAATAAAGTGCACTTTATAGCACCTTTCATCTTCAAAGAATGAAACAAATTTATTGTTAGTATAAACCCATGGGGACCAATGAAGATGAAGAAGGGAGTGCAGTTACCCCTTTACTAATCAGGGTCATGATTCCACAGGAATATTATTTTGTACCACGTCAGTAACTATTACAAAATCTGGGGGGCTGCAGTGTGAATTTAGCTGCAAAAGGCAGACTGACTCTTGTGACTGCAGACTTAATGGCCATCATTAAGTATAATATATATGCATAGCTGCAGTACACTTTTCCAAGATTCTGGAAAGATCAGCTAAGTAACTGACTACAGGAGTGTAAAATTTATACCTCATCTCAGTAATGACTACTTTTATTCCTGCTGCATGCAGTATGAAATTCTGTAGATCATATTACACATGAAACTGCACCTCATTCTCTTTCTCACCCTCTTGCACAGCATCACTTTCAGTGCATTCCTTGACAGTATGGAAGCTGTCAAAGTTCAGTAAGGAAGTGAAACACTGGACGTCATACAGGCATCCAAAAAGAAGCAGTGCATTTATGCCTGTTAGTAAAGCAAAGGCCTTTGGAAATGAGAATACAAGCAATGTGACATTTCAGCAGGGCATGGAGAACATTTCTTCCATATTGCCTTAGTCATTTAATGGTGTGGAAAGGGCACAAGGCCAATATGTGAAGCTAGGTCTCTGTTTTCTCCTTGGCTCTGCATACTAAGAGTGCAAGCTAATGCATCTTGCTTGGCTCCTGAAAGAAGTTCAAGGATCCCTTCTTTATCTGAGCAAGCTTTGGCAAAATCTGCCTGCATTTTGCTTTTATAGTGGGAACTTCACACAGAATTCAGATTACTAATGGCTGGCAAACTAACATGCTGGAATGTCTCAGATATGACTAATCTGTACTTCACCTCTGATGTTTTATTAAGAGAGCAAGGGGAAAAAAAACCCCTCAGAAACACTAGCAAAGCAAAGAATAAACTTAACATGAGGTAATGGCTCACAATACGCAAACCCAAAACCTAACAAGGTGGGTATGAAACTGTCTCATTGCTACCAGTATTTCAATAGTTGGTGGATCGGATTCTTTAAGCACTGTATTGGTCTCATTTAATTTGACTTGTATGAGTTCTTGGTGGAACAGCTATGGTCCATGTAAAAGTAGCTGATTAGTGTGGGACTTCTTGCAAATACTTTGCAAAGTTCTGTCTTTATTAGAGAATCATGCAGGAAGGGCAGATTCCAGACTTACATTTCAAATTACCCTCTTAGGTTTTAATTTAAAAAATGAATGGGTTGGCACTGTCTAACATGGAAAAAATATAACACCTTGTGTATATTTCTTAAATACTTAAAATGCTTTGAGAATTCAACCTATTCTGGTAATGTAAAGCACCAAGTTTGTTCTTGTATGGTAATTTGTCTCTGCACTCATTTAGGCTCTTTGGTTTCTGTGAAATGTTCATCTGTTCTTGGTGTATAAACATTGCAAGGAGTGGTAACCAGGAAACACATATTGGTAATAATGGTAACTGCACAGTAAGCAATCAGGAATTCCTTTGGAAGCTGCACAGACTGCTCTGTTACTTGTTGCTCTGTAAACAACACTAGCGCATATGCCTTGTGGTACGCTCTGTGCATGGAGGAAGGTAGAGAAAATTAGCAAACTCGTCGAAAGTTGCTTCAGAAAGATCTAGTGAATGGCAACGGTGCCCTGGAAACTGCACAAAAGTGGGATATGAGGAGATGTGGACTCTTCCCCACTCCTCCCATTTAGCCTTTGCTGGTGGATCCCTTACTTGTGCATTTCCTGCATTTCTGTCTGTTTAGATTTTTACCTTCTCCAGACAGGACCTGTGTTATGTCAAGTATTCACACAGCATCTCTGCAATGCCAATCTTACCATACCTTAATGGTGGTTGTGTAAAGGCTGGAGTTACTGTGGACAGCAAATTGAGGAGACGCTTAAGTTCCGGGGTAGGTGCTTCCAGCTTGGATCAAGTGGGGAACTTTGAGCCCCCACTTAGAGTAGTGTAGCACCAGACACAGTAACAGCCATGATGAGGCCCTTTTGCAAAGCTGCACAAGAAAGTGACCTTACAGCTAGATGTAGATGGAACTGACTGATGTGAACTCCCATAGCTGGGAGTGACAAATTCCTCGTAAAGGAAAATTTACTCGTGGAGTGGGTTTGCAGCCAGAACATCTTTTTTCCAAAGAGACTCAAAATGGATAGGATGTCTCAGCATAGTAGGGATTTGTCTACTAATCCTCCATTGGTTCTTCCAAACATGGGCTCACTAACCAGGACTTGCAGATTGCTGCGGAAAGAGCTTGTGATGTGCTATTACAGCTCAGGGTGGCTGTTAACATCTACCAAATATTACTAGTTGTCCTGCAATATTTAATTATTTCCTTGCCATTCACTGTAATTTTTTAAGCTGTTACATCAATACAAGTGATGTTCACAAGGAGTTTAAATCCTTCAAACTTGCTAATAAACTTGTTCACCTCTTAAAACAGGGCAGTCTATACTGTTGCTTAAAAAGTATCCTTCTAACAGTACAATACTAGATAATACATGATGAAATAACATAATTTATACAGAGATTGTAATAAAAATTCCTAGATCTATAATATCACAACCATTATTCCTATAAATGATCAGAGGACAGTGCAGTTTTTTCCTCTTCCTTGCAGATAGTAATCACTACCACAGGACTGTTATCTCTATTTCCTGACATATAAAAATGTGCTAAAATGGACTGTCCCCTGCTATCTCCTGTTTCCACTGAGCTTAAAGCAAATCCGCAGATTCCCAGGGTACCTCAGCTTCTCCACTCCTGTGGTACAGTGTGGAATGGTGAGGAACCTGTGGTATGTGAGGATCTTGCCATTGCCTCCCAATACTCAATGCTTTGTGTGGAAAAAAATGCCTGACATGGCTAAGACAGCAGCCCTCAAGCCAGAAGGACCTTGATGAGTATTAATAAATAATGCTGGATACTTTGTATTTCTTGATGCAGTGGCTGTCTGCTGGTCAGAGAGGCAGCTATTCATAGACTGAAGAATTGTAGCCTGGGCTTACAGAGGTTTGCACCCATGATACATCTCTCTCTGTGATTTGTGCTCTTTGTTGAACCTGTGGCAGTGGAAATATGAGATGCATGTGCTATTGCTCAATCACTGCTTCGTGCCAGAGGCAGAAGCATGAGTTATAAACATAGGAGAAAGCAGCAGTAAACTTACTTGGACCTGTGCCTCAGTTGATGTGAGGGGTATGTTTAGTGACAGGGTGCCAGGCCACGTGTCTGAGGCCTACAGCTGAGGTAAACAGAAAATATGGCTTATTTTTGTGGTGGCAACCCTTTAGGCTTCCAGAGGGAGATTTGAGATTACGTTTGGAATTGAGCAATGTGCAAAGTGAGGGGCAAACTGGTTGAATCCTATTGAGGACTGTTGCTCCTGACGCCCAGTCAGCACCCTCAGCCTACTGAGATGCTCTGTATCTGTACTGCCTTCTGTTCATCTATACCTTCATCATTACATGCCAGCCTGTGCTGCTCCATTTGCCCACTGTCCCCAGCCAATAATCCTCAGCTCTCCACGTGGCTTGCTTCTTAGTATCCACAGCTGAAGAGAGGATTCCTGTCCGTCCTGTGATGGGGCATGGCTATAGTTGCAATCTGAAAGCTAAAGAGTTAAGTGTTGCCTGAATATCCCCAGCCTTGTGCAAAGCCAGGTTTCCCTCTTCTTCCAGCTTGCTAAATATGGAAATGGGGTGTTGAAATTGCTGGGATGGCCTCTCCTAGTGCTGTTGTAGGTGTGGCTTGTTGTGCTAGGCAGCAGCAGTGTTTGGTTTGATATTTTTTGCCTCTGACCCAGCAGTGGCCAGGCTCGTTGTGTTCAATGCAAGTGCACGCATTAGTGGATGTAGCAGTGTGGAAGGAGGGTGGTCTGCAAAGGATGGCTTCTCCAAAACCTGGATGGAGCTGTGGTACTGTCAGATGTGGATGAATGCTAATACACAGGTCAGAGGTGATGAGATGGCAGTTTGGAGGATGCTTCTCTATAGCCCTTCTCTGGTGCCAAAGGGTTTCTCCTGTGGGTATAGTGCACACATTGTGGGGACTTGATGTGTCCATGTGTCTCCAGACTGCTGTTTAGTACAGCGGTGCTTGATGGAGAGTCTTGGGCCAAGGGCTTCTTTTAATGTATGCTTAACCACCTTTCGTATCTTTCTGCCCAAACAGATCATGTTGCAACAATATCTAAGTTGTGTATGAGTTATTCTCTTCCGAGTTGTTAATATATTAATTTCATGTGGTCAGTTTAGTCAAATGTGAGTTGAAATTTTCCTGCTTGGCAAAGACTTCTCAAAGTGGTAGCTCCTAGATTTGCTCTCGCTCTGGAGAAAACAGCAAAGACTCAGACAAATGCAACTAAACTGTACCCAATCTACAAACCTAATGAGAAGTTTGGATTTATTCAGGCAAATACTCTTTGAAATGGTACATACTACAAGCAGTGCAACTGTGTAAAGTCACTAATTTTTAAAAAAGGGTGTTGAGGAAAACAGTTTTAAAGCTTTCATCTAGCAATGAGCAACTAGCTGTAGGAACCTATGTTTCATGGTATATATTCTGTTTGCACAGAGATGTATTGTAGTGCTTTTAAAGTTAATCTAATGGCAAATTAAATAAAAATAAAATCATAACAATGAAGAAAAATATTTTCCTCTCATAGGAATTCCTTCTTTTAGGGAACTTTTCCTGGAAATGCCTGTTGCAAACAAATACTATCTACCACCTCGTTCCCCATTTGTGTTGGTTAAGGATTCAGTCTGCATCTCACCTGGTTTTGTATCTGGAAGTCTTTCCATGGTTTTCAGTGGATGTGAGATCAGGTTTCTAACTGGAAACTCCAAGGTTCCAGCCAAGTTATGTTCTGTACATCACCTTGGGCTTGTCTGTTCTTACGCCAGGCAAAATATAACTTCATTTCTTCTGCCAAGCTCATCTCAGTGTTACACTGGGTGTGGGTTTTTAGTTTTTGTTTTGTTTTGGCTTTTTATTTTCTTTTTATTTTGTTGAGGTTTTGTTTGGTTTTGTGTTTGTTTGGTTTTTTCTGAAATATAAATCTCTATTGCCCTGATGCTTGTCCTTGGGCAGGAGACCACTGACATGTCTCCAAGTTGCTTTTTGACTGCCCTGGGAATGAATTTATCCTTACAGCAAAGCAATGGATTTCTTATATTCTGCTCTATTTGCTGTTGTACAGAGTTTGTCAGAAATTAATACCGCAGAATGTCCCTGTGTGCTTTGCCACATGGAAATGGACAGGGATAATTGTCTCCCATCACTTGCTGCTCAGTGGGGCTCTCCCTCAAGGGAGAGCAAGGGCTCTTGTACTGCTTGAAAATGACTCTTGTGCTGGGGCTATACCCTGCAGCACAGTCCCAAATAATAAATGCTGCCCAACGGGAAATTGGTTCCTGCCAGGTCTTCCTCTTAAGACTGAAAATGTACTTACATGGTGCTTCTTCAAACAAACATGTAAATGATAGTATTGTAGTATCCATGTTGATGTGATGCTGAATTCCAGATGTGTAAGAACAACCTAAGGGCCTGTTACACTCAATTAGCCTCTGGGATATGCTCTATCTGTTGCACAATCTTCCAGGATCATTGTATGGTCTTTCTAAGAACATTTGCCATCTTGCCACTCGATCGAGTAAATCCATTTGTGCCCTGCCATGCCAGAGCAGATAGCTGACATGACCTGGCCCCTTATTGCCCATCTTGCAGAATGAATGGCCTTGTACCTGATTATCTCACACTTTTTCTGGAAAAAGAAATTTTTCCACACATCAGGTTCAGTTGCAGTGGGTTTTTTAATGTTTTATATATATATCTATATCTTGTGAAAAAATAGGTATTTGAGTCTTATGAGTCAAATGCACAAAATCATTCCCAGGACATTGAGAGCTCTTGGGGATCCTAGTCAGATGCAGGGTTTCATCTTGCCTGTTTACAGCTCTCTAAATCCTCACCAACTCAGACATAAATTTGTAACAGTGCAGATACTCTTGCTTTCAACCGTCTAGCAAACAAAGTTGCATTGGGCCACCATCCCTTCTTCGCTGGTTCTTCATTTTAATTCAAGATTGTTAAAAATGGATCACAGTCTCATTCTATAGCTTTCACAGTAGGTGTTTTATTTTGACACTGTTTTCTCCAAGTCTTTAATTGAGGCTAAGGGGAATTGCTTGTTACATATGTACATTTATTGCAAATGATTGAGACCCACACTTACTAAGCTGTAGTTTACTGTCAGACAGTCTCAGTTGTGATGTTTCTAATGAAAATTATTTTTAGGCTCATTGCTACAGTGTGGTCATTTTGTTAATGTTTTGCACAAAAGCATAGGACAAGTACATAATTTTTTTTCTCTCCTAATACAAAAAAATCTTTGCTCATGTTGCCTTTGAAGCAAAGATGAGCTTGTTCGCCTGAGAAGCTCTCTATTTTTTTGGAAGAAGTCTTGCTAGATTCCCTTTGTGTCTCTTTAAGCCCAAAATTAGTCTGGGCTCTGGCTGATTAACTCTGTAATGAGAGAGTGGGTACAGTACATGAACTGGTTCTAACAGTATGATTTTTACACTTACTTTGCAACTGCCTCATCTAAGCTGAGGGACATCCATGCTATTTCTACCTTTTAGATGAAACAATCTGCCTCATTTCTAACCATATATAAGAGATATGCTTGCTCTTTGGACATGGAGTTCTTTGCTTTGCTTCTTCTGCAAGCTTCAGGAGGGGAGCTGAGAAAAATCCATTCTGGCTCCTCTCCACTCCTATGTGTCATGCCAGGGAGCTTTCTAGCTCTTAGGTAGAGGTTCAAGCCAGAGGGCCTGAAGATCCACCGCCAAGTGTGTAGTGAGGGAGGATTATAAAGATGACTGTAGTTCAGGTTAAAGTCTTTATATTCTCTTCTCTGTGTGTTCAAGACAAATATTCTGTACAAAATTATCATTAGAGCACTCATCATCTATCATCCGATGAGGCTGCAGATCACATTCATGGGACCTCATTTGTTGTCTCTTGTTTTCCTTTGGAAGATGCCATCCTTGCAATCCACTCAAGGTGTCATCTGAGCATTTGCACTTGCTTATTGTACAGCTATAGATGGTAGCTTTCTCTAGCAAAGGTGCTGTGCTTTGAATGCAAACCATCATCTCTGACCACTATTTTTGTTGTCTGTTCCTTAAAGACACTCATGAAGAAAATCTTTCACTTAGGAATCAAAGCCCCAAATTTAGGAGCAAAAATCTTGAGATGCAGGGTTCATGTCAGTTTTTTTTATGCAGGTCTTGCATATTGACATTTAGTCTTAGTGGAGGGTTTTTGTTTGTTTTTAATCTTGGCAAAATCTTCCTAATGTTTTGCTGCTTTGGGAAATGTGACAGTGATACTTATTTTAGATGCACATCTTAACTGGATGGTTTTGACCTGTGGGAGGCAATCAGTGGAAATAACCCTGCAATGAATCTTTGGAGTGTAGTAAAAGTCATCATAGGAAAATGTTTCTCCCATCTGGAGGTTTCCCTATTACGTCATAGGGGTGACAGACTGTTTGGAAGAGGGAAGGCTGTTGAAAGGCTGGGATATAACCTGCTTGACTCTATTTATATAAGACATTGTAGTTAGCTGCATCTAATCTTTGTTGCTTCCATTCTAACCGGCACAGTGCTTTATCCCACTCTGAAAGTCTGCTTTTGCTCAAATGTTGTGTGCCAGCGTCTTATTTCAAGGGCAATTTTGCAGAAGTTGGGAGTGCTGTGTGTCAGCCTGACTGAATATATTCCTTTTTTTTTTTAATCATTTGAGAATTCAGAATGCCTCAATAACACTGAGATCATGGGATCTGTTTCTATCCTTTTATATGCCACTGCAGTAACAGAGGCAAGTTTTGGCTTCTCCTTCAAAACCAATATGGCTTTAAATTATGACTTTTCTCCATTTTAGCGTAGTCACTATGCCATTTTTCCCATCTGACTCCTTTGTGGATATAGCCATATCTGCTTTTCATACTTGATTTTACTAGCCATTTCTTCCTGGATGAAGTGGTGCTACTTGGAGACATTCAATTGTGTATTGACCTTGTCTACTGAGCTGCATAACTTGCAGATGTTTAAGTTGTGTAAACCCACTAAAGTTTGCTATTGGAAGGCACAATATGAGATGCCAGGGTCAGTACAGCTGCAGTATAACTATTGGGATGCTTGAGCAGAACTACAAGCTATCATAATTTAGGTTTATTTTCACATTTCAAAGTGTTTATAGACACTATAACCTAAAAAAGGAAAGAGTTAATGGTTGACACAGCTATGACAAAAAGAAACGGGACTTTGCAGTGCTACATTAGCACAGTTAAAGTAGAGTTGGCAATCACATTTCATATGGAAAACTGTATTTCAGACTTTGATCTACCCTATAAAGCAAGAATAGGAAAATAAGACTTTCACATGATGTTACAGGATCCTTAGCAGGAGAGGCAGCTGAGGCAGTGCAGTATGGCTTGGCTGCTGCTTTAGTCTTTGTTTGAATTGCCTGCCTGTGCTTGCTGTTAACATTCAGAGTAGCTATATACTGAACTCAAAAGATATTTGCTATCTCTGTATTTGACAACTGAGAGATCCTTGGCATATCTGCTGATGCGCTTTATCTGTACTTTTATTAATATGTATTTATCTCTTTTTGTTCCATTTAAGACTGGATTACTTCATCCAGATCCATCATAAATAGATAGCATTATTGCAGCCACAATCATCTAGGACATAAGAGGAAAAAGCCTTACCTCCTTGTATAAATTTTAGCTTTCTTATACAATTTTTATATGGCTTGATTTTCTCCCATCAGATTTTTTATTATTTTGACAGCTGAAATGGTTTGATATTGTATTTTTCTGAATAATGTCTTTCTGATTATTTTAAGAGAGTGTTTTCTTGCACATAAATGAAATCCCATCACAGCAGCTGTAGTTCTCCTTAAAATGCTAGCTACATAGCAACATGCTCAATGTTTAATTAGCTTTGCCATGTTATTAACATCTCTTTAATATTCACTCAGAAATACTTGGCTGTGAAAATGTAGAAAAGCTAGTGGATACATATAGCTTATTTATATGCATAAATTAGTATAAACATGAAAAATACAAAAGAAAAATGTAAGCTAAATGCCCAGACAATCATTTTGACAGCCAGCTTTGCCAGACTGTGGAATCAAGCCTCCTTGCAAGCAGCCTTGAACACCAGAAGGTACCCTGTGGCATGCAAGGGACAGAGATGTGGTTTTGCCAAGCTCTGGTCTGGATGAGCTGACATTATTTGATTGCCTCTGTAGTGGCCTCTCTGCTGAAGGCAGTGCTCAGGTGCTTGCCTTGTGAAAGGGTTGAGATTTGCAGCTTCAGGTGAGAGGGTGATTTATGCTGTGTCTGACAGCCTCTGTCTTCTGAGTTCAGGGTTGAGAAGAGGATCTGACAAGGGGCAACCAGCAGATGCTGTTGTGCAACAGAACAAAAGTGGAAGCAGTGACTCTGGGAGGTCCTGCTGGCCCAGATGTGCTGCAGAACACACCACACTTCTTGGTGTGGGGGCGCCAGAACTCATGCCAGGTGCATTGCCTTGGGTGTAGTTGTGTCCTCTGGATACCCGGACAAAACGCTGCTCGGAAATAAAACCTCACCCCAAAATATTTTTCTGGAGCAGGAGGACTCATGGCTTCTTCTCACTATAGGGCAGACCCTTTTGCAAGATCTGAGCTCTAATTCGTATCAGAAGTGATGGTTTGTAATGAGAAGATTTACTGACTTGCAGGTGTGACTTTTCCACCAGAGTTTTTTTCCTCTGGAATACGTGAACCACTTCAAATGAACCATAAAGGGCAACTGGAAAAAAAAAAAAAGGTCTGAATATTCCCTGGATTTCCTTTTTTCTTTTTGTAGGAGTATGGGACAAAAGGGGATAAAAGCCCCCACCCTTCCCTACAACCACCTTTTAAACGGCCAGCATTACCATGCCAAGAATGCCATGGAGCATGTTTTTCCTGGCTCCTTTGAGGATTTATTCTGCTGAATCACTCACTAATAGGAACAGTTCTCCGTTGTTGTTTATTTGGTGGTTACTTACTGTAAAATCTTTTAGATGTTTCGATTTTTATGCCTTCTTGTGAGTGTCCCAGCAGAGAATCTTCATAAGAAATTTTGCCCTGCCGGTCTCACGTTCAACTTGAGTTTGCCAAAGTTCTTGTCACTCAGTGAGCAACTGTTGTTTGCAATGTGCCTTTATCTAATTTGCTTTCCTTGGATCAACTGGGGGACAAAAGAAAGAAGAGCAACTAATGCTAGAGGTGCATAAATTACATGAGTGGTACTTAAATATGGCTGTAAGTAGACATCTCTGGAGAATCAATGGAGAAAAACACTTCCCCCAAAGCTTGTTGTACAATGAACTGGGAATAAGTAACACTCCCTATAAGCAGCGAAGTGGGAGAAGGAAATGGTTGGGCTTTACATCCCAACTCCTAACTCACTGAGAGAGAAAACCTATTTGATGTTTCAGACACGGTCAATATTCCTGCTTCAGCTGTTCACGATATACTTCTTGATGTCATCATCTCTTCTCCCATGGAGTGCTTGAAACTGGAGCAGGGGAGTGAAATGGAAATAGTGATCCTTCTTTCTTGGCATTTTAAAGACGTGAGGACATGCTTGAGACATTCAAGTTTTTTTCCTCCTTCTGCTATTCCTCTCATATTCTTTCACCCCTTCCTCTTCTTCCCTCTAAAAAAGACTGCAGGGAAAGAAGGATGGGAAAATTCATGAGCTTTCTTTCCAAAACTAAAATTAAAGGACATAGGAACCAAAAAAAAGCTCCCTTTGTTTCTCACTGCATAAATAGCCAAAACATGTTGGCAGTCAGTCAGAACGGCGGGTAAGGTACTCACAGGCAGATGACTGTAAAGCTATCGGATTTATAGGGCAGCTTGACGCAAATGTAAATTATGCACCATTCATATTGGGTGGGTGCTAATTGAATCCATACATCTATTTAAATGGTATTCCAAGAAGAAAGCTTCTTCCAGTTGGATTCTGGCAAGGTGACAAGCTCATTGCCTAATTTTGTAACTTTTGCTTTGTCCGTATTTATAACTGCTTAACCCTAACAGAAGAAAAGATGTCAGTGTTGGGTCCTTACCTCTTACTCTGCTGCTGTGATTCATGTGAGGCATGTTGCAATATGTTGAGGAGTTGTAATACTGAACAAAATATTCAAAGATCCTATTTTGAGCAGAACAGGAAGGTTTGGTCAGCAAAATGCAAGGTTAGTTGGTATCCATTTAGAGAAAAAAGAACAATAAATATTGTCGTTTCGTGACTTTACTTGTGTAACCTTGGAACGTGTCTGACAATTGCATGCAGTAAGTTGCTTCCTTCATTCTGACGGCAAACCCCTGCAATCATTCCCACGCTACCCTCTGACCAGGCATAACTGTTGCACCTGAAGGCAGATGTACAAATTGTTATCCTTGCAGGCTCAAGCTGTGCTAAAGCCAAGGCTTGCTGCCATCTCACTGATGTATTAAATGCCAAGCAGTTGAGAAGAAGAAACTGTTACTTCATCTATCTTCGTTGACTGAATGCCCTTACTTCCCTTACATCTTGTTTATTCATGAGTATTTAGAGACATTCCTCAGTGTGGGCTGTGTAGCTGCAGTTTTGTCTCCTTGGAGTTTGTCTCCTGTTCACTTACTTCATTAAACACTGTTTTTGCATTTAAGGCAATGCTGTTTGTTACTTAGTTCATGGCAGCCTGTTTTAGGGAAAAGTATAGAAACCATAATTAGAGAACAAGTGCAAAATGGGGGGTGTGCATAGGCAAGGGGGAGAAGGATGGAAAGAAATTGAAATGTACTCAAGGAATTGATTGGGCAGGGAAAAGGACAAATTTTGCTGGCAAGGACAGCAGAAGAATAAAGCCAAAAGCAACTTCCTAAAAATAGGAGGATAGAGATGGTGGGGAAAAAAAGAATTCCTTTATTACTGTGTAATACATTTGTAGGACAGTCTCATTCTTGGGTGGCGAGACATGACTGATTAGCAGTTATAGAGAATAAAATGGGGAATGGGCTGTACTGGCTTAAAGTTGAGGAATAAAGAAATTTGGTTCCCTTTCTGGTCAGCCAGATAATCTCAGATAATACTGAGATTTCTCTAGTTTTCTTTCTAGTTCCCCAACAGTAATCAGAGCGGCCCCAGCTGATCAAGCATGGAGAGGACGTTTTGCTTCAAACTGGAGTGATTCCTTTTAGAATTGTTACCAAATCTTGTAGTCCATGAGTCTGAACTCACTATCTTGCATCTAGGATTCATTTAATTCTTATTTTCAGCTGGTTTTGAAAACCTATGAAGTAGTATCAGTAGCACACACGATTTCCAGCTTAGTGGAGTTCTAAGGGCTCAGTACTGGAAAATTATAGAAGTAGTTCAAGAGTGTCAGGCAGTTGTATTTGGCCCCCATCTCAGATACAAGATGCTGAGATAAGCTGGCCTCCTGGCTGAAGTAAAGGACAAGAGTTTTAAAAGAAACCTCAAACTATGCAGTGAGGCAAGGGAAGACGTGGACACTAGTAGCATGTCAAGGCACAGTGAGGAGCAGATGATACCTGCAGGTTTAAATGCTTTGTGCCAGAGCTGGAAATGCAAGTGCTGGTCCATCACATAAAGTTAGGTTCCAGGAAGAAAAGTAGAACAGAGCTCTTGGGTAATGTGGAACATAAGGGATACAAAAATTGGTTGAAATGGCTCCAGTTCATTGCCCCATGAAAACTGACAGATCCTTCACACTGTGGGTGTAGGCTGGACTGTTTACTGTGAGGACACCTTCCTTCACTGTCTTTATTGTTGTCACTTTTCACACTTGCCCACGCGATCGTGAGTAGCAGGACTTGTCAAAGAGGGGTGAGAAATGGCCTCGAGTTTTCACTGGCTGAACATCACCCCGGTCTGTGTGTTGGCGCTTCAGAAGAGTGAGTGGAGGGTTGGAACAGGTCAGGCTATGGCCTCTGCCCCACCTCAGCTGTGTGGGCTGCTGTGAGAATTGCTGCCTGCAATGGATGTGGAGGAGGTTTTTAGGACAACTGCGCTGTCAATCCCTGTCCCTGCACGTATGTTCCAGGCTGTGCCCCAGGGAGGGCACTTGGTCTTGCTGAATGTGCCCAGCCACACGTGGAGGCTGATTTTCCAACCACACACTTTGTGTGACCGATATCTCTGCTTGTATGTGTCAACCCCCATCAAGGCAGCACAAAGTGGAAACTCTTAACTTACTTGCAGGTTTTTTCCCACAACATTGTAGCATGTTAGTGTGTTTTAACAGTGCTGTCACATTGAATACTATCGTGGTATTTTTATGTTCCTTTCCTGGATTAACTGGCTGGGCTAGATTCTGGTCATGGTTACAAGAAGCTGCTCTGGATTTAGGTGGTGTATATTGAAAGTGAAATCCAGCTGAGAGACAGGATGAATATTATGGTTAACTGAAAAGCATGTGCTTAACTGTACCCATAACAAAGCCACAACTTGTCAGCACTGGAGTCATGATAAATTGGGCTGATTATTGCCGGGAAAACAGTATGGGGTTTTTTTTGTTGTTGTTATTACCAAAAATGTGAAAGCAAAACTTGCCATGGAAATAGGAACCAATGTTATTTTGGTGTAGATAAAAGCAATGCCAAATCATCTACAGCAAGTAGGAGGGGAAAAAAGAAAATAAGGAAGAGAAATGTATATTCAGAAAACAGTTTAATACAAGTGAAAGTTCATGTAACTGTTTAAAAGTATACTTTTCCCACCCCAGCTGCAGATTGGTGTTTGAAAAATCTTTCCCAGAATTAGTATGTAGAGAGCATTTATAAGTTGAAGTCTGTTTATATGTTTAAAACCCAAGAACAGACAGCTAGTGCATAGAGGGTTTTATTCTTTCATCCTACTCGTGTGTTGGCCATAAAAAGGATGGCCACTCAGACCAAATAGTCTGTGAATGGTGCATGAAGATTTCTGGCCTGTAAACTGAATGAAGCCATTCTCTCTTTCCTGATGGCTTTGGCCTCACTGGTGTCTATGGGGGTAATGGCTGTGCAGGGTATTTGAGGACTGGTTGCACCATATATCCCTGCCCACCCCAGAATAAGGTACAAACCCTGCCAGGCTGGAGAGGATTGGGCATTGGTGAGCTACAATGTGCTCAGCAGTGTTTCCATCTTCTTCCCACTGCTGGGAAGTCGCTTCATTTGTGGTTCTGTGCCGCCACTGGTAGTGATGCATTGATTGTTCGAAGCTGTCTTTTGTTTCTCTTATCCCTCTGTCTCCTAAGACAAACAACTGTTGTGAGTCTGCTCCCTCAGCTCCTCATAATTGCATGTCACTCTATAACAGCCTTTTCAGGGTTTATTTCAAAAACATTGTTAGAAATCTTCATTTTTATTTAGTATTATTTAGCATCATTATGCAATTCAGTTCATCAAAAAGTACTGCTAAGCCCTTGGCTAGTGGATGTTCTTCATTCTAATATGAAGTAGACAAGCCAAATGATCACTTTTTAAGAACAAAACCATTTTCAATTGGTGAAGCTTTTAGTTTTTCCCTTTCTAGAACGAGCGAAAGGAATACATCAACATAATGGAACAAAAACTGCATGATTGATTCCCTTTGGGAGCAGTGATAGGCAGAGATGAAACTTGGGTCTGGCAAAACTCATTTGTGTCGTCATCTCATGGTATCCTTATACATATATTGGTTTGTTTATTCATTTAACATTGTCATTCTTACAAAGAGAAGCATTGTTACATTAAATTATTTAATATTGTGTGCATTTTAAGTGCTGGTTTGTTTCTTTCAGTGCAAACAAGAAGAAAACTTTTCTTCTTTTCTTCTTTGATGTGTGCTCTTTACTGTCTCAGTAATCCCCTCCAAAACCTTTAGTGTAGTGGGTTAGGCATACTCATACCATCCGGCTCTGATCAGATCAGGATTTGTGATCTGTGAATATCTGGAGGGGCAAAATCCGTAAAAGTGAAAGCTTTGAACAGACTTCATTGACTTTAGTTTCTTAACTTCCTTGGTTAAGAAGTTATGTGGCTTGAAAGAGGGAAACGTTATGAAAACAGAGCCAAAATAAATAAATCAGTCTAACTGAGGTAAGACGTGGTAGGTAATGCAACCACGCTGCAGGTGTATTATATCTGAACCTCATGAATATTTGATATAATCCTTTGTAGAATAACTGCATACTCTTAAAAAAAGCAAACCAACAAATCAACGCTCATGAATCATTTATATAAAATAGATAACACAGAGTGGAGAAGGAACAGGCTTAACAATTTCATGTACAGAACACAGCAGGCCAACTGTAGATTTATTGAAAAGTGACTTTCACTGCTGGTGTAGAGTACTACTACCATAAACAAGATTCAACCAGTGCTCAGCAAGCACCAGAAAGGCAACAAAGCCGATGGGGCTACACCAAATGTCACCTCTAAAGGTCTTTTTCTCATGTGTTCTCCCTCTTCTCTATGTCTGCAGTTACAGAGGTTTTTTCTCCTTCTTAAATCTGTAATCCCATAGGCACTACCACCATTGCTGATGGGCTCAGCCTTGACCAGTGGTGGGTCCACCTTGGAGCCAGCTGCCCTTGACTCCATCAGACATGGGGATAGCTTCTGGCAGCTTCTCACAGAAGCCACCCCTGTAGCCCCTCCTGCTGCCAAGCACTTTCTGCACACAAACTCAATGCAATAGGTAGCCAGAACCTTCCCTTTGAGTGTCAAAATTGCTCTGGGGAGGAAAAACAAGCTCAAGCCAAAGTAAACAAACAAAAGTGCCATAATCCTGGTTTGTTTGCTTGGGAGCCATCAAAGGCCAGGCTGCTTGTGCTGAAGAAAGACCAGTAGGGTATCTGAGGCATGACTCTCAGTTATGGACCAACAACTTTCCCCTTCTCTCCTTACGGCAGCCAGTAGGCTGAAAGATTCCCAGCTCTTGGGCTCTGCATCCCACTTGTGCCCACTTTTTCTTTCCTTCCTCCTGTAGCAGGAACAGTTCAACTTCCAGTCCAAATTCCTTATTCCAGGAGGCAAAATCCAGTTTTGCCAATCTTACTGAGAAGTCCTGAGATTTCCCTGTTTATTCTATGGGGCTAGAGAGAGTATATTGTGAACATTGCTGGTTTTCTCTGTGAGTTCTCCATGTTTCTGATTCTAATTTGACAGCAAAAGCTTGATGTTTCTCCCCAGCTGGAGTTATTCGGGACAAGGTCCAGGTTTATCTTCATGGGCTTTGCTAATCACCTCTAAACACTTTGAAGCTGTTTCTTGGGTATAAATGACCACGTGTGCAGGAGACCTTGTAATTGGAAAAGAAGTGAACAGAATCAGACTTTATGGAGTCTTTCCATAAAGACCTGAAAAGAACAAAGTTTTGAGACTGCAAGTTAGAAGAGTAATTATTTGAAATCTTACTCCTGGGGACAAAAAGTAGTAAACACTGTTACATAAATGGGGGGTAGGAATATAAGCTGCAACTGCACTATTACAGCCTGGAGTTCTATTTAACTTCTTGCGTTTTTATTGAGGCAATACAGCTCAAACTTTTAGTGCTGCCTGTCCAGAGAAGTGTAACCCAATAGCATCTGGTCCTTTGCTGCATACAGTCAGTGATCACTTTGTATGCATTATTTCTTTAAACAAATATTCAGCTGCAGAGCACAGGTTGTGTAAAAACAAACCGGGATCATGGAGGCCCTTCCCATAATCACACTTGAGTCACAACTGACTTTATCTATCATGGTGTAGCAGAGCATCTACTGCATTTGAGTTCCAATCTCATTTTACGTTGCTGATAAGTTTTTGTCTAGATTGCAGGGGGGAAAAAATAGTTTTCCAGCAAAAGTGAGATGCTCTTATAGGAAAACAGATAGGAACTCTGAAACTGTGGCATGAGCAGGGGAGTGTAACCAAGACATTTGCTGTAGATTTTTCTTCCCCTAGCTTGCTCCTCTGGAGCAGAGCACAGGGCTTGTGCTCAAAGACAGCACTGTCACTGCTTTGCTTTAACTTTCTTACTCCTGTTTTTCTTTCTTCAGTTCCTCTCTTATTTACCTGTAATGGAGATCCTTGCACCTAACGGCAGTGTTGGTGCAAAATCTTGCCCACAGATCTCTTTACAGATGGCTCTAAAGGCTGGCTGCAATGATATTTTTCATTATCTAAATAATTGCATTTCCTTTAAGTTTTCCTCACTGTCATTTGCAAGGACCCTAAAGAGCCTTGTTTAGATCAGCATACCTGTAAATTTAACTCAGAAAGTTTTTTGAAGTGTAGAAGCATTAATGCGTTCAGTGGTGCTGCAAAGCCTGTGCAAAGCATAGTGTATTCTACTTTTGTCAGTTCTGAGCCTTATCAGACCTGTATTGATCTTAAAACCTATAGCTCATGGCATGAGGACTTATTTTCTACCGAATGAAGCATATTTTAACAATATTTAAAAGATTCTCAGTCTCTTTGGAACTGAGTTGTTTGGAACTCTGAAAATAGAAGTTCACTACTGGAATCCAACTGGAACATTCAGTGATGCTTCACATTGAATTCCATTCCAGAAAAATAGCAGTGAAAGTGCCAATGAACATAAATTTAAATGACGGTTCTGTTTCCCTGGATTTGAAGCAAATAATATTGTTTTGCTTCATATTAAAAGAATTCTTCTGTTGATGCTCATGCAACATATTTTGTGGTAAGCTGGAAATATGAACGATCACCGAAGGCTGCAGGGTGGACAAAATAAATGACAGAAACAAGTAAATATAAAAAGGTTGTGCCACTGAAAATTGCTAAGTTTGGTATGTTTGTTAACATCTGGATGCTGTTTATGAAGAGATGGAATGATGGCTGATGGGAGTTTGGAAAGAAAAGAAACCTAGAAGGGTATTGAATTTCCTATGCTTGTTTTCATGCAGGCTGAAGCAGCACTTGACTGAACTGGTGCATTTTACAACACCTGAAGCAGCAACAGAACAACTGTAAAGATGTGTAGTGATGAAACAAGGTGAGGTGGTTTTACACAACTTCTCTCTTAAAGTGAGATGAAGCATGTTACTTGGCAAAAGAATGTGCTACAGATTATGTAGTAATCCATCCCCTTCAAAGATTTCTTTAGACTTCAGGCATCTGTTGAAGCTGGTGCGTTGGTATTTTGTCCTGCTTCAT
Organism: Platysteira castanea; assembly: GCA_013397175.1. Lineage (NCBI taxonomy): Eukaryota > Metazoa > Chordata > Aves > Passeriformes > Platysteira > Platysteira castanea. The sequence goes on along the minus strand of VYXC01011827.1, from coordinate 2,697,498 downwards.
AATTGCTGGGAAAAATGAAGTTTAAAAAAAAAAGTGAGGTCTCTACAAACAGAACTATAGCTTCTAGCCAAAGCTCAGGTGCAAGATGAGATACCAGTAGAGACACATGGACAGCATTACTTGAGTGCAAAATATGGAGCTGGAGAAAGCTTGGGCAGATAAAATCCTTAGGGAGCATCTCATGTCTGTTACTGTCTGCTTCTCTACAAAATCAAATCAAAAAATGTTTGACAACTCTAGGGTCGTTGGACACTTTGCTAATCAGGGACATATTACAAACATAACAGGAGAAGAAAAGATCACCAGGTCTGGCTCTAATAGCATCTAATTCTGCACATCTACACAGTTACAGGAGCAGAGCTCATAAAGCTTGACTTTGGAAATGTGTTTAATGTGCCTTCACTGGAAGCCCCTCCAACAGCAAAACTGTATGAATAAGAAATTTCTTTTGTCTAAGCACTATTTGATGTTAGCTAGTAAGGTTTTGTGCTGGTTGCCTCATCTTACAGTTTAAAAATACTTTCAGCTGATGGCTGAAACCCTGTCTCTACTGAACTCAATGATAGACACCTGTGCATTTCAGAAGGAACAGGATTTCACTCCATATACTTTTGCAGTGGAGATTAGGCTGTGATGCTGTCCATATAATAGCTTTGTTGTTCCTTGAATTAGCCAGAACTTTTTTTTGTCTATTAATTATCACCAGATCAAATTTAAAATGCTGTATACGTAAAGCAAATAATAAGGAAAAGCATGAACTTTAAAAACAAAACCCAGAAGTTTTCTATATGTTAATTGTCCACAGGGGTCATCATCTCTTTATTTGTGTCTGTACTTAGGGAAGTGTTTTTTAACTGTTTCATTTCTTAAACTACTCTTACTATCTATACTGATGGAGTAGGTCTCTTTCCATGCCTAGCACAGTGAACAGGAAATAATCGCAGTCACCTTGACATCGGTGTACAATGTCAAGGTTGCAAAGCTCTGTTGCCCTGTTTTAATAGATAAAACCTGGAGGAAAGGAAAATTGTTTTTTCCAGCTCGGAACATAACATTTTTTTTCTGTGTAACATGATACCCTTGATCTGTTTTTAAAAAATGCAGGTTTGTGCCAAAAATGACGGTTTAAAGGGCAGCACCGAAAGGAGTTATCACTTTCTAGATACATAAGTGCATACAAGCAATGGGTTTGTTTACAAAAAATGTTTGCAGGCTGTGTTTTCTATTATGAGCAGCTCAAGATATCACTGGCATATTGCTGAGAATGAAGCATTTCATTCAGCAGACTTTTAACTCAATAAACTGCATGGCAGTGTATGGGAGAGGGAGGAAAGAGATGCTCTTTCTGAAAAGGAGGTGCTTTAAAGGTTTGTTTTGCTTTAAGAGAAGCCATCTTCCCCCTTTTCTGTATTTCCTCTTCCCAGACTTAAGAACACAATACTTATGTCTTCTGAATAGACTCTGCTCTTATCGCTCATAGTTTTCCTTCAATTCGTAGTCAACAGTCCTTGCAGGATAGAAATAAAATGTGTAACAGGCAGAAGGGAGTTAGCAGAGGCGAAAATAACAACCTCATTGCCCAAGATGTGATACCAAATCATTTGGCTGTTGCCTGCCATCTACCATTTCTCTCTCCTTAAGGGTTTCAGGTATGTACCTGTTATACAGAGAGCTTGTACAGAACGTTTCACTATGCAGTGTGTGCAGCTCATTTATTTTCATTCAGAACATAATTCATTTGGTGCTTTATGAGGTTTTGGTGCATGTCTTGTGCATGTAACCCTATGAATTATGTTCCTGTATGAATTTTGTCTATTAATAGCTCTGTAAAGTAGACACTGACTCTCTGGGAGGCTGCTGTGATAAAAAGCCTTATCTCAGAAAGGTCATGTGCTATTTCTATTAACTCTTTTGATGCAATTGAGAAAAGGCTGTAGCCTAATAAACTGAGGATGAGACTGGAGCTGGGGCTTCTTAATCTTGTCCATGAGAGTAACACTTCCAATAGCCTTGCAAAGATACAAAGGGCCAGATCCTGTACCTGAATCCCACCAAACCTGGGCTAAATGAAATCAGGAAGCATTTAGGTACCTAAATACTTCTGTGTATCTGGCCTTCTGAGCTTTTATCTACTTGTTGAGTAGGACATATAATACTCATAGTAGCACTGTTGGGATCAATCTAAAAATGCAGTGTGGTTGTTATTTATGAAAATATCTTAAAGGGAAAGCTACTTTTAATGTCAGACTTTGGTGTTAGGATATAATTCCCGTCATATTTACTAAAATTCCAGTGAAAACCTTCCTTAAAAAAATAATTATTTGATCTGTTAGGAGGTAATGAAGTTCAAGCATAAATAATTCAGAAATACACAGAAAATGGTGGGCCTCTGGACTCCAGTGTTGATTTTTCTGACTCAGGCTGATATGTGCCAAGTTTACTTTAGATCTTTTATTTATATATGTGTCTGTGTCTACAGTTATATGGAGCTCTGCTCAACGGTTTAGAAACTCTGCAATTGAGTGTTACAGAATACACATCACTTTCACAGCAGTTTGTGGCAAGAATCCCATGAGAAATGGTTGATACAGCATAACTTTGTTGCCAAATAATAATGTTTAGTGACTCAGAAACTGCCATCTGTTATATAGACTCATAGCTTGAGCTCTGCGTATTGAAATAGACCTTGAAACATCTACAGGTTTCCTCATAATGTTTAGGCTTAGGCATCCACCTAACTGGAATCTCCCACCTCATCCTCAACCCTTCCCCCAGAGATATTCACTTATCATGGCTGTTTGGGGTTTTTAACCTCACAAAGCATACTATCAACCACATCCACTTTTAAAAATATCTCTGATTTCATGCTCTTAAACTAATGCTTCATTTCAGCCACTATCATCCAATATTTCTGTGGTGTTCCCAAGGTGAAAATGATCTTGTAGGCTTTTGAAATCCTGAGGGGGAAATGAGAGTTGTACCACCTGAAGCACCATATGCTCCTGTCCAGACTACAGTGTTTGTCAAGTAGGCTGGTTTCCTGTTGGGCATCTGGATTCGCCACAGTGGCCCCAAGCACATCCCACCCACAATGGTGTGTGCTGGGGAAGCAGCTGTACAGCCCTCTCTGGAGCTGCTTTCTACTCACTTGGCTTTGCCCACCTGCTCTAGGCCTTGCTTTCTGGATGCACCTTGGAAGATTGTGTGTGTCCCTGAAAATGTGCTGCAGGAGCAGAGTGAGACACAAATGGTCTCTGGTAATCTTGCAGCTCTTCTTCAATCTGAATCTGAAGTCTTCTGCATGTTGTAGTCTTCAAAAATTCAGTCTGGTCTCTTCCCACACTCCCTGCTGCTTGCCACTTCACATAGCACAGAAGTAACCCCAGTCCCAGTGAGAAATGCTGAAGGAGCAAAGTAGGTCATTGCATTAAATGACGTGGTGTTTTGGTATCAATCTCTGTGACACTGTTGTGATATGCAGTGCAGAATCCAAACTAATCCGTGTGCACAGAGATCTCCCAGGCAGAGGTGAGCCCCAGAAGCCTGCTGAACAGTCAGCATGGCTTAACTTTCATCTTAGATTTTCCTTCTGTTGGGGAAGGTGAAGAAGGCAAGGAACAAAGGCTGGAAGCTGAAAATAACATTAGACTTGATGAAGATCTGCGCAACACAGCTATGAAATACAGATATGAATGTACTGATGCAGGGGCGCTTGTGAAGGCACGTTACATGCTCTGTTCCGCTCCCATTATGCTAGAGTTAGAATGTTAGAGGAAGTGACAGGCGTATGGTTTTGATGCTTGGGTTTGTTTTTATACACTGAAAATGAAGGTCAAGGAATTGAGAGAGAGCTCCAAATCACAGGTCAGCCACAGGCAATGCCTTTTTATTTGTTTATTCTGTAGTTGTTCCAGTATTTATAAAGACACTGTAGTCCAGGAAAATGTCCTAATACATTTCTGTGATATGATATTGGCTAAGGATAGGAATAATCTACAGCAACACATTAGGTTTACCCAGAAACTGACCTTGTCTAAATATTACCCCAAGACTGAAGTATCTTACCAGAGGAGTGGCTATGAATAAATCTTTTCAGAAGCACAGAAGAAAGAGATTTTGCATCTGATGTTAAAGAGAAATAAGATCTCTCTAAAGGAGTAAATTTCATCTGGAGATAGATTCCCTCATGGACAAAAATGATTCCTCTAAAACCGCTCTACACAATAGTACTCATTTCTTACATATGACTTTTTTTTAAATTGCTCATTACACAAAAGGAGACATTGTTTAATTAATTCAAACAGTTATCCACATTTTGAATTTACAGGAAGATTTGAATTCTTAATGATGGTGATGACTCATGAATTAAACATCCCTAAGAAGCTTTCACCTCTGCCTCACCAATGAAAATCCAGATATATGATCCATATCACACTGCCTTTCCCCTGTTTACTGGTGATGTGTCCAGTGTGGGCACAGTGGCAGATATTTGAGCAGCTGGGGCTGTTTTCCTTTGAAAGCACAGGTAAAGGGAAATATGCAGGAAGAGGACTCAAAATGGGGGCAAGGCCACAGAGCTGCAGAGCTGAGATTTTCCTGTGGCCCTCGGCAAAGCCGTGGCAAAATACTAAAACATAGGTCCAGCCTATACTATGGAAGTTTTGCTGGCATAGAAATGTCAGTGAGGAGTGAGAGCCTTTTACTTATGTGTCAATAACAGTATAGACCCATGCCAAAGGCAGTCCGGCAAAGCCATTTGCTGGCATAGCATGTTCTGCTTAAGGATTAGATACAAACCACAGGAGCAAAAGAACTTTATTTTTGGCCAGCTCTGGGTTGTGCTTACCTTAGGAGGAACAGCTGATATGGCTATAGCTTTTAAATGCAAAAGGGCCATAGAGCAAGGATTAGAAGCATGTCCTCTCTCATTTTTGTCCACGTCTGATCATGGCATGTGGGTGGATTACAGATTAATTCATGGATTAATTTTTGCTAAAACAGCTCTCAGATTAGTTCAGCATCTTTGTATCAACATTTGGTGTGGAGAAGTAGAATTGTTTCAGTTTATATATAGCACATAAAATTGCCTTGGTACTAGATGATTAAAAAGTGGCAAATGTGACTTCAATATATAAAATAGATTTTCAGGAGGGTTTCAGAATTAGCAACCAATAAATCTGTATCAGGAATACTGTAGGAAGTGTGGTCAAAAGTAGACACGCAAGGAAGCAAATGCTGCAATAAGGTATGATACAGAAGAGTTATCATTGCTTTTCCAGAGGGATCTCATTCTGTGTAAATGTATTAGAGATTTCTCTAGAGTAGTTACTAGCATGTGTGAAAAGCTGATATAGTAGGTCTGAATTTCCAAAACAGCTTTTGCCAGACGCTTGAAAAGGAACAAAACTACTAAGCAATGTGATTGTTCTTATATGAGTCGGTAATTCATTAAGAAACAGGAAACAAAGAGTTGGATTCTGTGGCCTAAAAATAAGCACTTTGTGCCACTTGGGATGCTCCATGATATCCAAGACATTTGCACGAAGCTCTCAGACAAGACCTTGGATTTAAGGGAAATGTGCTTGTTGGCCCTGTACAAGCTATGCAATAAAAAATTACATACTATGTTTTTCTTTATACAGTGGATCTCACTTGAGCTGTAGGAAGAGACAATGGGTTTTTGCAGGGAAGGAGAACGCTGGGGTCTCCTGGACATCAGTGCTAGAGCCAGTGCTGCCCAGGTTGCTCATGGGTGACCTGATAAAGGGAGATAGAGAATGATGAAAGGAAGTTTCAGGGAAGAAACAGAGCTTACCACAAAATGGTGTAAAAAGATCACCCTTCATAGCTAGGTGATAAACTGCCATCTGACTCTCACTGTTGGTAAAAACAAAGTAGTGCACTTTGGAGATCAGCCCTAGTTTCACATATACAGTGATAGGCAGTGAAGCAGCTATTGGCAATCACACGAGGCCTTGGAGTCATTTTTGGCAGTTCTGTCAAAATGTCTATTGAGTGGTCACTGAAGATCAAAGAGGAAAAAATGGGTATTAGGTAGTGTAAAGGAAGAAATAGAGCAGAAAAATGGGAGAAAATAGTGGTTCTGCTGTAAGACTCAATGGCGTGCCCACCTCATGAACCCTCCATTACTAAAACGGATGAGTAAAGAGAAAGGATACAAAAAAAGGAAGGCACCAATAATCAGATACAGAGTGGCTTCTTTCCAAGACATGACTTAATAGGTTACAGGTCTTCATCATGAAAAAGAAATTACAAGGAGGAAAGAATATAACAGAGAGCTATCAAATAAAGAGTAGCAGAGAAGGTAGACAGGGAAAAGTAATTCATCTTTTTCTCCCCTGCCAAGTAAAATAACAGGTTGAAAAGTTCAGAATAGTCAGGGGAGTTTTCTTCCATGATCCCTGGTTAAGCTCTGTCAGCCTTTGCCACAGGGTGTTGTGGGGACCGTAACTCTACCCAGGTTCAAAAGCAATCAGAGGAGCTCATAGAAGCAAAGTCCATTAGCACTTAGGACGCATGAGCATACACTTCTCCTTTCGGAAGTCCTGAAGCTGTTGATTGTTGGGAGTGTGTTCTGGCAAAGCACCACTGTGTGCTTAGCCTGTTTCGATAGTCTGACTTCTGCATCTCTTACTGGTGTCTGTGCAAGAAAGGATAATGAACTGGAGGACGCAGCAATCTAGCCTAGTATAGCTGTTCTTACTTTTCTAGCATATCTTTTTTCCCTGTGAGAGAAGTGCCTATTTGATTCAACAGCTCCCCTGAGATACAGGTGATAAAAACAATAACTTACATCTGGAAGTGAATTAAGCTTCAATCAGCAGTGTCCCAGTTTTCCATTCTGCAAACCTGCAAGACCGCAAACCAAGTAATACAAGCAGTACAGGATATTGATGCTATTTCTTACCTACTAATACCTTTCACCTTTTTTGAATGCTGCATTTCTCTTAAAAGCTTTGGTCTATCAATCCTCTAGTGATCTCTTGAGCTACTTGTGTTTTAGCTTGGTGTGAAAGTGAGCTCTTCATCCAGAAATTAAGGAATTGAAGAATATCTTTTAGACCTTATTTGGAGCTCTGTTAACCCAGTTGAGAGAAATACTCCCTGGTTATACAGATTTTACAAAAGCGGGGGAGTGGATAGAAACAACATGTCTTTTTTGCATTTCTGCAATCTTCATAATCCTCATGGTGTTAACCTTGCTATTAGCTCTTAATTTCAGACAGTATATTTTGAAATCAATTTTTCTGCATTTGTGATTCCTGACCCTCCAGTTCTTCAGTTTATGGTGCCTTTGTGGATTAAACTCTCCAATTTCTGACTTGCTACAAAACAAGACAGAAGTCATTAACCCGCTTCGGATTAAAATTCCGTCTTGCATAAGTTTGTATAGTTACCATAACTTCTTACAAACAGCAGACATATCAGAGAGTCCAAATGCCAAAGGAAGATATAACTGCTAAGTTGTAGATAAAATATTATCAAGAAACTAATGTGGGTTTTTTTTCACATAGGTGTTGCTTGGAGTAGCCAACAAGAGAAGTTCTTGAGAAAAATTGTTAACCAAACACTCTCTGGTGTTGTCTGATTTCCTTTCTCTGCCATAAGCAGACAATGTGCACAACAATCAGTTAGAAGTGGCCTTATGTCCACCAAATATTCATAGACATAGAAACAAGCCCACGCTGTCCTCCCTGGTTTGTTTGTCTGTTTTGGGAGTTTCACGGTTGGGGTCTTTTGAGGGGTTTTTTGGGGCTGGGTTGTTCTGGGATTTTTCAAGTGTGGGTAATTTTAATGAGTTAGAAAGGTTTTCTCAGAGGAAGTTAAAATCCATATTAAAGTAGGTTGTCACATAGGCCACCAATAAGTACAAAACCAAGTTAAAATACTTATTTTTTTATCACACTTCTTCACTATTTTTATTGGACAATCCTGGTGGAAGGGTGGTAGGGCAGAGATTTAATGGCAGAGTAAAGTCAGTGATCCTCAATTACCTGAGGTCAGAGCTCTGCAGGAGTAAACAGATGCATTCAATCCCTGGGACCAAGAGGGCCAGAGCCTGCTACTGTGGGTTTGTGTTATCCACATGTTTTGGGGAAACCTTCTGTATTTCTTCTATTTCTATTAATGCACTTAAAGGCGTAGAAAGGTGAACTCTCACTGAATCAGCTTCTTTGAAAAACAGCAATCTTCTTGTGTTTAGTCACTGCTTAAGGATATTGAGATCTTGGAGAAAGACAAACATAACTTAAAGCTATGAATTTATTTGGAAGAAAAGAAACCATTGAGTAGGAGTAGTCACTCTCAAGTCAGTCATCTCAGGAAGAACAGCTGATGATTTGGAGACAGAATTGCATTACTGTTATCACAAATTCATAGATGGTACAATAAACAGAATTGTTCATTTGATACTTTTTCTCCCTCACTTTGCAAAGTAACAGAGAAGGTTTCTTTAGAATCTAGATAATAGGATTGGTAATGAGGTAGCCTCAGGAATGTAGGAGTTAACTGTCCTCTTTTATGTCTGTCATGGATGACTGAAGAGTGGTTGGAAAATTTAATGGAAATAAAATATCTTCTCTGCTGAATATGGAAAATATAAGCATGGACAATCAAACTGCTATTTGCTACTTGAATGCTGTGGTTACATGGCACTGCTCACTACGGAAGGTATAAATTGAGTAGCTTCACAGTGGCAAGAGCACTAATTATGAAGGAAGTGTTGTGGAGCAGAACAAAATGATGCAAACACCCTTGCTGTGCCATCACCTTTTACCAAAGGTGAAACCAAAAATCACTCCTATTTCTCAGTGACACATCTAATAAGGCCCTATTATATTAGGGTATACCGTATTTCATCCTAAACATGGTTAAAATGTCCTTGCTAGAGAAAGTCCAAGTATTTGTTGCTGAGGGTAGCCAGCAAATTGACAGATCACACTGCTGGCACAGCCATCAGTAAATCTCTGTATTGAGTTTGGACATGACAGTTTTTCATTAACTTTATTATTTCCCAGAAAGCTCACACAGGAGGGCTCAAACCTATTTTCTTCTGTCCCAAAAGCTCCCAATAGCTCATGTATCTGGCCTTAGTCTTGTGTTTTTCTACTGTTTACCCCTGCTCCAATTTGGACAGTGAAAGTTATGGGTTTACAGTGCCTTTATAGCCTATTACTATTTTTGTGATTCTATAGCAACCAAAATCCTTGAAGAGGATGTTGGAATTTTCTGTCCATTTTTTTGACAAATATCTGTCACTTGGTTTGCCTACTCATTCCCTTGTTACTGCCTACATAGCCTTCAGTTCTGCCCTGGAAAGACGGAGAACTCACAGAGGCAGGAGAAAACCTACTCATTAGTGCTGACATTTAGAAGCTGGGGGTGTATTACACAATTCAGCTGCCTTGTGGGGAGCAGTTTATGACATTCCTGCTTCCATCTGCCCCTCACTCCCATCCCTGCCCTGTTCTTCATCATCACTACTCAGTTCTACTGATAAGATTGTTAAAAAAATCATTTTTCTTGATGCTTCACTTCTGAAAGAGATGGCAAGGAAAGAGAAGTTTATCTCTCCCATGCCAAACAAGCTGAAGTGTATGGATCCAGTGGTGCAGTAACAAACTGCTTTCTCTGCTCCAGGCTGGACTCGATCCCTCAAGCTATTCAGGGCCCATCATGCCAAACACTGTCCCTACACACACATTCCTGCTGATCCCTGATTGAAATGCGTGCAGCAACTGCACATAACCGGGGACAACATGCTCTCAGATGAGGAGGTGATGGGTGAAATGTCCAGTTAGGCTGTCTGGACAAGTCACTGTGTGCTGACTGCATGCCACCCAGTAGCTAAATGTCCCATTGCCCGGGCAGTGATGTTGGTGGTGTTGTCCTATAAATGTAGGCACTTGTTGAAGCCAGAAAAGACATTAGTGATATCTCAAGGATTTCAAAAGGAAACGACACATGGTGAGAATTATATCTGTCACTCCAGGCATAGGTGTGTGGGTGTTATTCTGTATGCGTGTTCTCAGGCTGAGGATGTGGTTGGTAACTGTATGGCACCAGTGACAGAGATATTTATTTTTGCCTGCATCTGAGTAAATCTTTTTGATGAAGACCTTTCTGTGGTGACATGTGGTGTCAATGTTTGGCAGATCATAGAACTCACCAATTTGGCACGGGAAAACGTAAAATCTGATACTGAACCAAGTAAAAACTGTGTTGGATTGCTTGGGTAGCCTTACATAGAAAAATGTCATTTTATGTCTGTGAGACCATCTCCTTCTCTGGTCACAGTTGAGGGTGGGCATGCTGCTTTTAGTAGACCTGCTTTACCACCGCCTAGGTGTCAGACAGCCATCAGCCTCAGCAGCTCACTGCTCTGCCCCTGGCTTTGCTTCCTGACTCAGAGGGTCTTGCAAGACTTCTTTCTCATTCCTGGGAGAGGTTGAGTATCTCTTGACCACAGTTCTCCACTGAAATTTGGTGTTAGGTTATACAAACTGCACGATGGAGGATGGATATGGTCATGGTAGAGCAGAGTGTAGCTACAGGGCTTCCTTTGGGTTGACTTGAAGGTTGAATTCATGGAGACAGCTTGAACAATTACCACCCTTAATTCATGCCACCATTTTTTTTACAGAGGTCCAAATCAGTGCCAAGGAGAAATAAATGTGACCATGATCTGCAGCTCCTAAAAAGTGCATAAATTCAAAGTCAGTAATTTTATTTCATGTTAATGTGTCAGACTGTAAACTCTGGCAGGTAGGTACTCCATCTGAAGAGCTCTTCTGCAGAGGTGGCAATATTTGAAACAGGGTAAAAGAACAACTGAGGGTCAGCAAAACACACTTCATGTTATGAATCAGAAACTTTTGTTTTGTGAGAGAGCTATTGTTTTGTTTTGTGGATGAAAAGGTCTTGATGTGGCTCAGGTTTTAAGCTCACATAAAGGAGGTCGTCTTTTTCCAGAGAAGCTGACATTTAACTTGATGTAATTTTCCAGTAAGATACTGAAAATAAGGTCTTTGACCTAGCAGACTGATGGTCTGTCAGAGTATCTCATGGGAGCCGGTGTTCTGGTAAACAGAGCTTACAAGTTCAGGCAACAGCAGGGAATTTCAGTACTTTTATTGAGGCTGCTTTTTAAGCTTTTTATTATTTATTAGTAATTCCAGTCCTGGGCTAAGTTATGCAGCTTCATACCCTTGTATCTGCTGGCATTTTAAGAGTGCCCTGTACTTGGTGATGGGTTGCATTTCCAGAGTGCTCAGGAGACTCATCAGGATGGTGCTGCCTCAGGCTGCGGACATCAAATCAGGATCTCTGTTATGAACATTTGGCTTGATTTGATTGGCTATAGGAAGGTTACACACTCATGGATGAGACTCTTCCAGGCTCTGTTGAAAAAGTTTTCACAGGATGTTTCCAGCCAAGTTTTGCTTTGAAAGCTGCTGCTGAGCACTGACTTTCACAGGTTTATACTGCTTTGGGTCATTTGCCTGTTTAAATACCACATCCAGTGCAATGCTGTAAACAAGGGAGCAAACAGAGACATAACTATGATTCCCAAGAGAGAATGATCTGTTAAAAGGGAAAAGTGCTTGTTTTGTCACAGCTGAATTACTAATATTCCTCTGAATTGCTTCTCTGGGGTTGTGTAACGTGTTTGGCAATGTGGCAGTAAGAGATGTTGAAATGGGGAACAGACTTAGAGGAGTAGAAATGGAAGGAAGCCAAGCCAAAATACACAGTGAGCCTTTTACAAAGACAGGTCAGCAATGATCCAAGTGTATTCCCACAAAATGGAAGTTCAGAAGGGAACTGTAAGCAGTGGAAAATATTGCATGCTCAACTTATGTTACGAACTTTGGTCACACTGAGTTCAATGCAGAAAAAATTGTTTCTAGAGCTTGAAGTCCTTCCTTACTCATTTCTTTTCCCTTTTTCTTCTCCTATATTTAAATATTTTTGTGTTAGGTAAACTAAAGTAGGAGAAAAAAAACCCAACTGTTTTTCTAACACGGGAAACCTTAACAATAAAAATACTACAGAACTTTTCATGATAGCGTTTGTCACGATAATACCTCAGGTCTTCCTTAGGAGGAAGGCAGCTTAAAGGAGACATTTTATGGAGTATGTTTCCATTTGGCTTTTATCTTTATTTTAGGTTTGAAAATCACTTGCTGCCTTGCTGGTTTCTACCATCAATGCCGTGTGCTTGCACACCCCTCTGCTTTCTGTGAGTAGGCCTCCATGAAGAAGACTTTGTGATGCTTATTAACATTTAGCTTGTCCTTATTTGTAAAACTACTGTTCGTAGTGTGCATATCTGGTACCAGTGTGTTGATATCTAATCACAAACTAGATGCAACCTGTGCTTTTCTTTTGTTTGGAAGCAGACAGAAACCATTAGAAAAGATCAGAGAACAGCCTGCTCTACAGCTCTGACACTACAAAGAGAAAAGACAACCTGGTAGTACTAACAGCAGCAAACTTCTGGCACTGATTACACTCCTGAGTCAGGCATTATTAATTGAGAGGGACAGACATACTTTATTAAGAAGGGGATCTTTAGCAGGAGTGTAATTTAGATAAATTGGCTGACCCTTAGGAGGTGCATCTGACTCTTACTATTACCTACAGAGAACCTGAAAGACTTATTGTAGGCATCAGCAATTAGGTCGTATGAATATCCATCTTTGCCGGAGTTTCTCAGTTAATAAGGAAATGTTGTATCACACTTGTTCATGGGGTTTCATTGCTCTCTTCAGAAATCAGACCAGATATCTTTGTGGGTTTTCCCTGCTCACATTCTCACAAAAAGAAAAAGGTCAGTAACCCTTCTCCCCTCTCTGACATCTGTGGTTGATCAGGTTGCCCATCTCTGTTTTTTTATCCTCGTGTTCAATTATTCTGTTGTCCCACACGTTATACACTCCAAGTGTCTCCAGGCTGGAAGCTTCTGCACGCACTTTATACTGAAATTGAAGTAAAGGAGGGGAAGAAACCTCTTCCTGAGCTGAAAAATTCTGGACATTCCACTGAGTTGAAACTTGAGACAGGGAAATTCCTTCTGCAAGCCAGTCACATCAAGGTGGTCAGCCTTGCTGGTGCTCTGGTCCCTTTGCTGCTACTGTGGGAAATCTGAGGTCAAACTCAGTCTCCTGGTTCATAAAAGTCTAAATAACTGGAGATGTAACAACTGCCAATTTCATCCCGCCAGAGCATTGTCAGAGCTCTTTCCCACCCTGCCCTTCAGTGGTTTTGTACACCTCTCCTCTGTGGGCTTTTTCTTGTGGAATTAGCTGTGTGGTGCTCCATTGCTTGGGTGACTGCTCAGCCATGTTGAGGATGTGGGAACCATGATTCCTTGCAGTGTCATGTTTTTCCCAGATGCTGCCACAAGGAATTTGGTTTTAGCCTTGGTACAAAGTTCCCCTTCTCCCAGCCATGGGAATTCAACTTTTTACTGATGTAGCTGGTTTACAGTTACAGATTTCTATACCTCTTGGCTATGCTTTTTTTATCTGTTGCTTTAAAATATGCTTTTCAATGACATGTTGCTAGTGTTCACTGTGTGATGTGACCGTGGGATCAGAGGTATATTTTTCTGAAAGACATGTATTAAGAAAAGCTTGTTATTTTCCTTTTCAAATAACATGCACTGGGGTCTCCAGATGCTCTGGAGAGCAGCTTCCTAGCTGCAATGCTGAGTTCATCATCCTACCACCTCTGCCAAGGAGAAAGAGATGAGCTGGCCTTCTTAGAGCTCATGGAGAAGTGAACTAGCTGTCTGTTGGAAAACCCAGATTATTTCAAAAGCAAAATGTCCAGTTAGGGTCAAAAGCCTGAAGTCGTATTTCACAGAATGTCAAGTGAAGAAAAGCATTAATTCAGATTTGTTTTTATGATGCTGATCAAAATATTTTGGAATAATACGTTGAACAGAGTAGGAGTATTTCCTTCTAGCTCAGGGCAAAATAAGCCTCTGTCCCCTCTCCGCTTGCAGAGCCTCATAATATTTTCAGCTTGACAGTCTCATGCTTTAGTTCTGTATAGCATTGCTCCCCGGATGACCTGCATTTCTTGTGCTAACCTATAATCAAAATTCCCATGAAAAGCAGCATTGATCAGACCACAGTTTCTGGTAAAATGCTTTGGAATGAAATGGGAGCTAGTGCATCAAATTGCAGCTCCCCAAGCCTCCAAAGCCAAAAAGAATGGTTTAATTCAAAAACTCAGAGATGTATGCTTTAAGTCATCTTACCTGCTGGATTTTTTTTTTCATTTTCTCAATGATAAAAGTAAAAAAGAAGGACGCTGACTCTGGGGGGTTTTTTGTGATCTTACAAAGAATTTCAAATAGCAGCACCTTCCTGAAATCTTTTTAATAGACCTTATAACAAAAATAACAAAACAAACTTCAGAATAAAAAAACAATCCCAACCCACAGCTGTGCATGAGTATGTATAATATGGAAAAAGAATAAGTATGCTCTCCAAGGTCATGTTAAAAGGAGTAGTGAATAAAAACTACTTAAATGTGGGTTCACCTTTGCTTTTTTTTTTGTCTGCAGATCTCACCTGTGCTAACATATATAGCTCATGGAGTACAAATTATGTGTAGTGGGCGTTCATGTGGAAAATCTATATGGCTAAAGCATCCTGACAAACCACAGTTCCTGCTGGGTGAGTTAAGAGTCTGTCTTGAGGGAATGAGGGATTCAAAACTTCCCAAGCAGGTGAGTGTAAATCTCTTCCTCCTTTCGTGGTTTTAGCTTTGCTGGTGGTTTTAGTTCCCAATTACAAGCATTCATTGGAATGAAATGAGAGTCTCAAGGTGGTGCTGCATGGTTCATTAACCCCAGGGTTTTTGATGGACTCTTTCCTTGCTGTGGTTTCCATGGTTAGCTCTATTCTCTGGAATGATCCTGAACCTGCTGCCAATCTCACCTGCAGCACCATAAAGGGAAGGTGCAGCCCGTGTCAGTTTGCAGAGGGAGCAATACTCATGGCTTCTGAGTCATGCCCTAAAGCTCAAAGGGGCTTTTCTTGCATCACTGCTTTCTGTACTAAGCAATTTTCCAAAGCAAGAACTGAGCCCATTAAACTTGAGCTTTTTATTTGCTTTTTCAGTATAGTAATGAGTTGAAAGTGTTTCTGCATTATGTAATTACGTAATTCTGTGGAGTTTTTTGTTGTTGCTTTTTTTTTTTTTTAAGCTAGAAAATAGAACCCTGACTGCTGTGGTGAATTTATCCCCTAAAAATTAGTACAGCCCATATTGAAGAGATGGGATGATGATTATGATGATGATTTGTTAGAATTAGTCTACCCCCGAGCTTCTGGCAAAGGATTGCAAAGTGTGATTTATGCAGCAGGCTTCAATAATGTAGTAAAAATATATTCATAATATAGATACACATGGCTGAGGTTAACTGCCTCTTTTAAATTTTCCAAAGGAAAGAATTATCCCTTTTGCTTCAGCAAGCTATGAAGGTCATCTTAAGGATGAAGCCCAAAGCAGGTATTTCAGCTTGATCAACTGATCCTTTGGGAAAAAGCTTTTGTCTTCGAGAGCCAACTGAAAACTGCCACAGTGTCTTGGATGTCTACTGAAGACAAAATCCGAATCTGGTCTGGGATGCTGAGGTGTCATTGCCTGCAGTCAGCTGGCCTCATGTCTTTGCTATTGTAGGCTGTAAAACACAAACATCTGGCCTGCCTGGGTAGACATGGAGCAACTCTGCTGCCAGGATTGCTCTGCAGTTTGTGGGATCACGCATGACCTAGTGAGGGGGTGTTTTACCTCCCTGTGCTGTGCAGCCACGTACCGTCAAAAACTGCAGACTTCAACCCATGTGAGGCTTTTAACAATTCACAAAAATGGCTTTGTGACTTGCCCAGAATGGTTGAAAATGCCTCAGTGCACTTTAACTCTTCCAAGTCATAAATTCCCTGGCAGTCGGTGCCAGGTTGCACTGCCAGGTCCCACGGCTGGTACAGGGAGGGACCCTCACCACTCCCTGGGGTTCCCTTAGGAAAGTCTCGCTGCTGAGCTGCTGCTTGGTTCGCTCGCCTGTGGCACGTCCCCATGGCTGCCCAGAGCCCACCTGCATGAAAATGTGGGACACACTGCCAGGGCAGTTTACCCACGTCACTGCAGGCTCTGGGCCACCTGAGGATGGGGCAGCACAGCTCTGCACAAAGCCCTTCCTATGGGGCAGGGATGCCATATGGGGTTGCTAGCAACCACTTCACATGCCAAATAAAATTCCTCAGCAACAGAAAACAGAAGTTATGACAGCAGACCAGCTATATATCCAGATACACAAGAATATGTACATTGTCAGCCTCGTGTAGGGCTATTGGAGAGAAGTTTTGGAGTTGAGAGGTTTTTCTTTTAGCTGAAACAAGAGGTAAACTTCTACTCTGTGAAAGGCTTCTATTTTCAGAGGTCAATAATTCATTTAACTTTAAAAATATTTAGTTTAGCCCCATGTTTTGCTCTTTGGAAAAGGCTCAGCAATCTGAGCATTATTCATGCAAACCACCACAGAAATTAAGCTTGCTAACTATGAAGGTTCAAGGCTTTGCTCTGCGTGGAGTAAGTTGTGTTTGTGCTACTGAAGTCAGCAGTAACACCACACACTTGCACATCTGCTGAGCATCTTGTCCACAAGTATCTGCAATAAGCCAGCAAGGATATTTATTTCATAGAATTAGGTTGGGCTTTTTTTATTATTCCTCTTCATATCATCCAAGATACACACTTCAAGAACTGATTCTCATCCTCTGTGTCTGAGTACATTCTCACATCAGAGCTGTCTGTGAATGTGACCAGAGAATTGGGCTTCTGGCCAATAAAGCTAATATTTTACAAAAGGACATATCAGGCAATGTAAACTGCCCTCACAAGGAAAGTTTACATGTCTGAAATGTCTAATGCTTTTTTAAACTTCTGCCTCTCTGTGCACTGCCAACTTTCTCCAAGAGAATCATGCTTCCTAAGACATGCTTTCCGATTGTAAATTATTCTTGCATATCTAGCCAGAAGACAGACTGTGTAGTTACTGGCCTGTCTCAAATGGATATGGCAGGTAATTATCAGTCTCATTAGTAAACAATTCAGAGTCAGCTAAAAATTTTTAGTTTAATTGTATGCATGACAAAATAATATAATAAACTTTAATCTGCAGTTTCATGAAACAAATGAATACATTCAACTCCATTCTGCAGTTCCATAAGCAGCAGAGGAGCTAACATTCAATACACTAGAAGTTATTCTAAATCTTCTAATTCTGGAGTTAGTGAAGAACTCCATTTTCCATTTTTTCCTGTATCCTGCTCTTTCAAGACCTGAACAAAACATCACACCCCAAGATGATCATGATTGTGCTCTACTGGGAAGCAATACTAAAACGGTGTGCTAGATTTTCCTAGTTCCACCTACATTCACTGCCACTCTGATATAATTTTTCTCCTCCTTTGGCTCACTCTGCCTTTCCACTGAGGATTATAGAGTTCCATTAGAAATTAGCCCATGCTGCAATTGCCAGAGAAATGCTCTTTCTCTCTAGATTCATGGTTTGCTATTTTTTTCAGCATGTAATAGTATGTGTATGCCTGGGGACTCACAAAAACCTGAGGCCTCTCATTATATGCTCCCCAGCTCCTGTCACAGGTGCACAGAATTTAAATGCTGGCTATATGTTTTTAACTCTCATGCAGCCTTCAATACCACACTGACTTTCAGCTCAATCTCATCTGGTTTAGGTGTGGGGTTCTTTTCTGCAACACCTCTTTGTCTCAAGTCATTGTTTCATTTGCTCTGAAAAGCTGCTCCAATTCCCACACTTCTTTTGGAAGGTAAACCCCAGTGCCATGCAGATGTTAAAATATGGAGGCCTATGTTTTATCCAGGACCAGAACAGTCAACTCACAGAAGCAGCTTCGTAAGATAGAGAGACCTCTAGGATGAGGACTATGTTTTTGATACTATATATATGCATAGGCCTGTGCCTGTATTGCTTTTCTTTGTCTCCCTTTTTCTCGTTGTATTTGCAAGAACTTAAAACACTCTTATTTTTTAGCAATAGCAGCCTATTTCTAAGACTTTTATTACACAGGATTTCAACAGGTGATAGTCCCAGGTATGTTCTCCTTGAGGTTAATACTCCCTACCTATGCAAACTTAGCTTATCAGGTTTTTAAAATGTTATTTGAACAATACTGACACTGTTTTTCATAAGACAGCTTAACTATAATTCTCTGCTTATGATGTAATATCATTCAAATCACAGCTGTCACAAAACATAACAATCAAATTGTGATCCAGTGTGTGACCTTATCCTCAGCTGGTTTGTCATAGGTATGAAATATAGAATTTATGTATGAGATCATATATTCTTTAAGGAGACCTGGATAGTGACAAGAGTAATGACGAACCACTACCCAGAGTCAACATCACCGAGAAGTCCCAGGCCAAACTTGTACCATGGATTTAACATTTGTTTGCACATACCGCTGTGTGTAATTTCACACTGTTTTCACTATGCCTCTTTTGTTTTAAACAAAGTTTTGAACAATGAGTTTATTTAAAGAAGTTTCCTAACACTAAAAGCAGACAGTAATGGAGTGTCTATGATACATCTTTACTTGCTGGCAACTTCTCTTCCTTTGGCGTCCTCTTGCTTACACCAAGTTTTACATTGTGCAGAGCTTGGTCTAACTGTTGGCTGCCACCAGAAGCCGTGGTTCTGCTCCCCGCCGTTCCCTGTTGTGCACAATCTGGTTACAGAAAACAGCTGCTGAATATCTGGTCAAGGCAGGAACTGGTTCAGTGGACAGTTCAACACCACACTAATCCCCCACAACAGCAGCTAGTTCTGTGGGAGGTGAGCAAGCCGGACTGGTGGGACTGGACTGATGCATGGGAGGACAGCAGATGCTGCAGCCCCAAAGGAAGATGGGGAAGGATGGCCTTCTCCTCTTGGTGGCTGCCCATTGTTACAGCACATCGGCTTTAATGCACATCTGTGCTCTATTTTCTTCCTCCTGTAGAAATGGTTCCTGTTTTCAAGGTTTTCTCATCCTCTGCACTATAATGTCTCTAAGTGAAATATATACTTTGATATGTTTTAAACACAAGAACAGATATTCCATTCCCATAGGCAATTGCAAACTTTTCTGTTTCTCAAGACTTCATTTCCCCTGACAGGGAGTATGCCTGAAGTTTCACCCATCTGTATTCCACATGAGTCAACTTTCTCTGCAAAATCTTTATTTTAGATTCAGATGTCACATTAATCAATGTAGTCATGTCCTGTTTGTAATAATCTTCACATCTAAATCCAACATAATATTCCAATCAGTGGAAGTATCCAGCTCTTGAATTCTGATATTTTTTCCTTTCCTTAGCTGAAATTTCCTTTATTTGGAATATATGCGCTTTGGACTCGTTTAGGGTATAGTTTTTTCCTTTTCACAGACTGGTGTAAAAATGTCTGGTTTTCCTGAAGACAGACCTAAGTTTTTCCCAATAGTTGGACACTGCATTGCTCCCACGTGTGCTTCTTACCTCTCGCAAGTTTGGGCTGCTCACAGGCTTTGTAGAACAAGCACACTCAATTGCCTGTGCTACTTGCTGTCTGAGTGTCTTCCCACCAAGATCTGATAGGTACCATCTGTACCTATCTAATTAATCTTCGTTTCTTCTAAGTTTAAATCCAGCAAGTTTTAAAAAGTTTTGGATTTCTGATCCCCATTTAAACACTGATGTGATTAAAAGACTGTAAGCAGTCCAGAAGAAAGTGCTTGACTGCACAGCTGACATACTTTGATTCTCTGTAAAGTTATAGCTACTTAGTCTCTCTAAAGCCTAAGACAGAAAAAAATTACAAAAACTATGGCAATTTTATACCTTTTTTGTGTGGTTTTGAGGTGGGTTTTTTTGGCAGTTGTTTTCTTTGTTTTTGTTTTTGTTTTTTGGAACTTTGCACCTTGTCATGAGAAGACAATGTAACTATACAAAAGACACTGAGGCGCTCGAGTGCTTTCAGAGAAGGACAACAAAGTTGGTGAAGAATCATATGAGAAGCGACTGAAGGAGCTGGGATTATTCAGCCTGGAGAAAAGGAGGCTGTGAGGGGGCCTTATCACGCTCTACAACTACCTGAAAGGAGGTTGTAGTGAGATGGGGGTTGATCTCTTCTCCCAGGTAACAAGCAACAGGACAAGAGAAATAAGCCTCAAGTTGTACCAGGGAGTGTTTAGATTGGATATTGGGAAAAATTTCTTCACTGAGAGAGTTGGCAAGTGCTGGAACAGGCTGTCCAGGGAAGGGTGGAGTCACCATCATGGTGGTATTTAAAAGACTTGTATATTTGGCACTTAAGGACAGGGTTTAGTTGTGGCCTTGGCAGTTTCAGGTTTATGGTTGAACTCAGTGATCACAGAATGGGTCAGGTTGGAAGGGATCACAGTGGGTCATCTGGTCCAACCTCCCTGCTCAAGCAGGGTCATCCTAGAGCACATGACATGGGATTGCATCCAGATGGTTCTGGAATGTCTCCAGTGAGGGAGACTCCACAACCTCTCTGGCCAACCTGTTCCAGTGCCTGGTCACTCACACAGTACAGAAGTTCTTCCTGATGTTCTGGTGGAAATCCCTGTCCATCAGGCTCTTCCCCCTTCCTCTAGTCCTATTGCTTGGTCTTTTCCAACCTAAATAATTCTCTGATTTCATTTGTTACATTCCTGTAAAGTTCATAGTAGTCCATGTTTCTTGCATACTAGATTTTTTTGTTTGTGTTGTTTTTATTTCTCTCTTTTAGAAGTTTTTTTTCTATCTCTACCCCAACTCTGCTGGCTAGGCAGCAAGGTTAGGTGCCAGGTAATGAGAAGTGGGCACCAGAACTTATGGCTTAGAGGGGCTGTTTATATAGCAGAAGCATTGGAAGAGAGTGTCTGAAATGGAAAGAGAGCAAAGCATGTCTGCCTTTGAAGGCTCCACATCAAACCTCCATATGACTAAACTACTTCTAAACTGCTGCATTTCAGCCCAAGCCTTAAAGGCTAGATAGGCTAAAAGAATTTGGTAGCTCTGCTACTGATTTGTGGATGCAAAAACCCAGAAATTTGTTTATGTTTGCTTCTAAACTTACAGCCATGTGATTATCTTTCTAGGAATGGCAGTCACAGCTTTTCTAAGAACCAAATAAAAATGGAGCAAAGATTTCATTGTTCAGCTCTCTCAGCCACTCACATGGCTGATGCCCATGTCTATTAATACACATTATGACTTTAAAAAGTGACCTGAAACTAATAAAAATAGGGATAGGTTCCATAAAATAGTGCTCTCTTTCTTTTCCACCAAACAGGCCCCAAAATACTTTGGCTCGTATTAGATAACACAGTGAAAGAGAAAATGCTTTTTCTTTGATCCATAAAGTTTGGACTGCAATGTAAACCAGATGGAAAAATCCCAGCAGAGAATTTTCCTTTCTTTTGACCCTTGAGGGCCATCACTCCAATCACATGAGCTCAGAGAACCCTTGAACAGGCCTAGCATATTTACAAAATGAGTTGAACTGAGAATTTTATTGTTTGAACACAGTGGCTGTATGGAAATAATTCAATGATATACCTATCATACTGTCTAAGGAAAGACTGAGTTGTATAAAAGACCTTTCACTCTAGCGTGTATCTGAGGCAGAATGACTGGTGCCAGGAAATCAGGAAATTTGTGGAATTCATAGTTTGACATGCTTTATTTTTAGGTGTTCCAAACACTATAGGCAGCTCAGTCCTTCAATGTCTGCTGTACTTCATAATTTTGTCTTACCCTACTGCAAACAATTTTAATAAAATGTGTGTTAAATTAATCCCAGTTCTACCAAAACAGTTTCAAAAGAACATAAAACAAATTGTAAACTGAAATGGAACAACCCTGAAATACAATAAGTTTGGAACAGGCTATTTATCAGACACGTATGTTCCACCTTTAGGTTTTACATGCTGAATATATTTCACACAGATACGTATTTGCTGCAGAAAAATTACTGTTAGGGAAGGAAAAAAATACTGATATGTAAAAAGGCTATGTCAATACTTTAATTACCTAATGAGCATTCTTTAAAGTGTCTCTTTTTAAGACTGATGTACACTGGCATTTACTTCACACTTTCTTAGCACTTTGGTTGTTTAGTTACAGTTTTACTACACTGATGCTAAAATCTGTTGCAGTATTCTCACGGTCAGTTCCCAATCAACAATGAAAAGCCAACTCTCAGACTGCTTTGGTTGTGACCGGGATCTCCCCCTTCCTCCACACCCCTTCTACCTCATCAGACATCACCATCCTAAAGAAAGGCCCTGCTGAAGTATTTGCACAGAATGGCCCATCACAAGACCCACAAGGAAGTTTAACAAAGATAATTCTATGGAAGACTTTTGTATAAAGGGGTACAAAGCTGTTGGTGCCTGGTCTGTCTCTGCTGTATCTGTCTTACACACACCAGTAATTTTCTGATTGAAGATCCAGCAGTAATGGCATTGGCTCTGTTTCTGTGGCATGTACGGATTTCTGGTCTCAGCAGTGACCAGCAAAGGGAGGTGACCTCTGGTTTAACAGATAAATCCACCAAAGGCAGAGAGACTAGAGGCTTATGTTGCTGCAACTCCACTATTTTTAATGGATTCATTGCAATACTGGCATGAACCAGAGCTGGGAAAAGATTCATGGCCAGACAGAATTCTGTGTAGTGAAAATACTTCAATCAATTGTTTTTTGTGGTGGGGCTGTTAGCAGCATGTAGACTTCAGATCTTGGAGTGGTGATCACAGGCAGGCAGATGTATTGCATTACAGAGATTGCCATGCTTGGTACTTTAGGGTGGCATCTTTGCAGGAAGGGAAAAACCTTTGCTTTGATAAAGCCTTCTGATTCCAGTTGTGCAGAAAGCTTGTTCACCTGGATTGACTGCTGCATGCTCAGGTGTTAAACTTGCCAGTGCAGGGAGAGCTGCATTCTCACGTACAAGCGCATTAGAGAATTCATCTGCCTTTAAAGTAATCTTGGCATTTATTTTGGAGACACATTTGATTATGTGGATACAGGTGTTCTTAATGCTGCAGTTCTTAGCTCTTCAAAATTCTCATTAGTGTGTGCATTGCAGAATCTGACCTTTTCCATTAAGAGATGAAAATTGTCCTGCTTAGATCCTAATAGATATTTAAGAAATCAGTCTGCATCCCAGTAAAGCCTGTTCTGTTTAAGTAGATGCAAATGACCCTCTAGCAGGTGGCTTAGTGATCCACCGCAGTCAACATTTGCATACCTATTTTGGGCTAAGTTACTGCATCGTGACTGCTCTTGTCCTTGTGAGCAAGTTAGAGTTTTAAAGACGCTGCATAGAAATGCAAGACTTTGTTCCTAAATTGTGCCAGCCCACTGGTTTATTAGCTTGAGCAAGCACTTTAGCAACTTGTTCAGTTCTTTGGAACCCAAAAATGTGAGACTGAAATTGAGAGTTTTTCCAGAGAAAGCCACGGATAAAGCTTAAAGCTTCAAAATGGAACTTTAGGCCCATATTTGTTATTAAATTGATGAGTGATATCCCAACCCACTGGAAGAGACGGCGACTGCACTGTGTCTAGTTTTAAGAACGGTATCTGTTCTTACATCTGCTTGGTGAGACAAAGTTAGGTTTCAACAATAAGAAAGGATTCAGAATAAGAATAATTTCAATTTCAGTCACTGTTTCTGCAATTGTTACCATAAGGCTGAATTAAAACGTGGGAACTGCTTTGCCCAGGTGTTTAAATGAAAAAAATGTTAAGACTTCCAGTATTTTTTTCTGTGCTAGGATGATACAGAATCTTAGTTTGTTAGTTTATTTTTCTCTTGTGAAATCCAGATATTGCCAGGTTTGCTGTGAAGAAAATAAAGCAGCAGTTCAACTGGGCCAAAAGAACAACTTCAACCATTGCAACTGGACTGCCAAAGAGGGCAAAGCGAGGAGGCAAGCGTGCAGTGTGAAAAAAACATGTTAAGTTTCTCTTACTTTCTCACTTTTTTTTCCTAAAAATGTTTCTTTCATTCTGTTTTTGCCCCATTCTTCCTGTTCAGACCTGCTTTAAACACTGCTGCAGGCCAGGTTTGGTACTCAACATGGTTATGAAGTCATGATCAGACAATGTTTTTGAGGTTTGTCAAAAAGCTTTTGGTGACTTTTCTCTTCAGATTATAAAGCTCTAGTCCATGACAGTTCATTGGAGACTGAGGTTTTTGCCAAAGTCCCAGACTATATTGCAACTCAGCGCAAGGAGGCTTGAGGCCAGTGTCCACATCTTTACTACTTTCTATCAACACAAAGTCTCTAAACTGCAGGGCAGTTCTTACCCTTCCCATTGCTGCCATTTCTGGGTTCGAAATTAAATGGATGATTAAGAGGGAACAGGATAATGAGGAGTAGTGATCTCTGCAAGCTACTCTCCATGGCATTACAGTTTGCCCACTTGTTCAGGCAAGGATAAAGGGATTAGAGTACTGCAAAGAGGCGTGGATTCTGCTTCCATCTGTCATCAAACTGTCACAGAGTTTTGGGAAAGTCACTCCACTCTCTGCCCTGCCCTCTTACTGCTTACAAAGTGGGAATGCTGGGCTCCATTGTCCTTTGGGGGTGCATTGAAAACCACAGACCTTAGTTTCCTATGAACATCCTAAGTGAACAGATTTTCTGCTTTGCCTTGTGTAATGTGATGATCTTAAATAGTTCTGCTGACTAAGAAAAAAATGAGAAGAAGAAAGAAAGGTAAAGGTAGGTCATCCTTCACAGCAGCCCTCTCCACTGAGTGTCTGCTCTCCAAGTCTATCTCCAGCACACTACAACTACCCATAAAAAAGATCCTGTTGGTGTAATTAGAAAATCTTCTTTGGAAACAACTGTAATATATGATGTTAATATGTGGGTAGCTCTAACCAGTCTCAGAATATTTTTATACTCTCAAAGTGGGTGTGCTTTTGACTAGTTATAATGTACTTATGTGAAGGATTTGTCATCCAGGATGATTTGTTTGTGAAATGAGTATCTCCCAAGTCATCATTGAAATTATGGTCCTTTGCCATAAAGAATTTCTGTTGTCCCTTTCCTCCCTGGCCCATCCCCTGCTGAAACTTGAGTTTGACCTGTTTACCACTGAGATGATCTGTAAGACTCACGTCAAGGAGAGGATAAGCAAGTGATTTAAGTACTTTATAAAGCAGCTGAATTTCTTTGGCATTTTCTAACAGAGTAGTTGAGGCAAAACCAGTGTGTAGAATAATTTTAGCAAATAAGATAGTAAAGTTCAAAGTTAGGTTTTCCGAAGTGGTGGGAAGGTGGGCTTAGGCTCTGGTTCTGTTGAAGAATTCTTCCTTTAATAAAAGTCATGAAAGAAATAGAGGTGGATTTGAGGAATCTCTTTTCCTCTCTTTTTTTTTTTGTGTTTTACTGCAGCTTAAACAGGGAGAAAATACTTATGTCACCAGTACTTTTAGTACATTGGTCATAATGCTAAAGAGCAACATATTTTTCATATTTCACCAGGTCTCTTCTGCTGCATACATGATCTTTTTTATTCTTTAAGCAATCACAAATTGAGAGTTTTTATGTTTGTTATATTCTTTGGTTCCCAGATTCCCACTTAAGTTTGCCAAGCATTCAAAGAAACCAGCTCATTGCTTAGGCATTCAGTGTACTTGATACTTGCTTCAGTTTCTCTCGCTCTTCTTTTCTGCTTTCGCAAGTTTGAAGTCAGCTCTTGACCCCCACCCCTCCATTTTCTTTATTTTTTTCTTCTTTTCTTTTTTCAACCCTAATGTGCATTTTATGACTTTGTCCTTTCTTTTGGCAAGTTAGCAGTAGCTGGGTTTTGAAACACTCTTGCTTGAGTGTTAATTGTCCTCCACAAATTAGCCAAGGTCACTGGCGTTTGAATCAATGCAATCTGCAGAAACAATGAGCCAGGAATAAAAATGAAAGCAAGATATTCTCTTGGCATGATAATTGTCTAATACATAAGCAGGTGCAATATTTCTAGTATAAGTCAGTGGTGTGGCCTATTAGATATTGATTCAAGTAGAAGCTTAAAATTTGTAAAGATTTGAATTTTCCTTGAAAAAATCACATTTATCTTTGTTGTTCAAATACCTGCATCTCAAACGTATCTTGGTTTATCCTATTGCTTGTTTGTAGCATAACTGCAAGATAAAGGCCAAGTCTTTAAGCTAGATTGTAGTGCTTTTGGTACTGGTCAAAAAACCCTCTTGCTTCAAAAACTTTAAAATATATTCTCTTTAAAAGTCCTATAATGAATTGTTGTTTGGTTTGGGGTTTTCTTTTCAATAAAATATAGTGCAAATGTTGAATAAACAACAAAAGTGCACCTGCACTGAGTGCTGGGAGACAAAAAAATCACATATGACAGGATGTTCTAGCCTTTCTCTATACACCTGCTACTCCAAGCAGATCTTCTGAAATCAATGCAACTCATAAGTACAGACCTGCTTATCTGGGTGCTAAATAGCACACTTTTCTCAGCAATCTCTTCTTCATAAAAAGTATCCTGGTTTTGAAAACAAATTTTTTGGAATAACATTCTATCAGAGTATTTTTTAAAGTTTTCGGATTATGTTAGAAAATAGCTGAAACTGCATAGTTTTTTCTATATATAGTAAGAGTCACTGTAATTTTGAGGAGTGAGCAAACAGGAGAATTTATCCTAAGAAAGTTACAAAAAGCTGAAGAAAAGGAAATTTCAAATCAATGTGTTAGCTCAGCCCCAGCCACAAACAGAGAAAGCAGGTGGTATGTAAAAGCTACTATAAAATCCAATTAAATGAAATACATGTACACATGTGTGTTCATTAAGTGGATATTTATGCACATTTATGATGTTATTGTTGTACATGCTTTAGTGATTCAAGTATGTAACTGAAAGCTGTGTCTAAGCCTTTCAAAGGTCTAAGTGACTTAGATCTTGTTTTCAGCAATAATTTTGGCACACATGAGCCTTTATTTCCTTAAAAGTTAGCGGAGCCATGTAGTCCCAGGGCTCCAGAGCTTTGACATTTGCAATGGGAATTTTTATTTGTGCTTGTCTGTATGCAATTTGAAAATGAATAAGCTATAAAAATGAGTATAGTTGAAGAAGCAGCATGAAGAATGTCTTTCATCTGAGCATTTTTTTCTGCTTTGCCGCCTCCTCCAGGTATCAATGGCACGAAGCAACTTGAACATAGTAGAGATCAGGAGGGTTTGTCTCTAGGGTTCATCCCTTAAGCTGGAGGCAGATAAGATGCTGGCAGCCTCATATCTGGAATCTGGTGGAAATGCTGTAGTTGTGCAGCGATGATACCTTTGCTGGCACACTTTGTCCTTTCTTGGGTCAAAGTGATTCAGGCAGTATTATGGAGGGGCTATGAGCCAGAGATGGTTTGTTTCTGCTCTGGTGGCTTTGCTGAGAGCTCCTCAAAGAACAGGACTGTGGAAGAGGGATGCCTGATGCTTTCTATTTCTTTTCCAAATTGTACCATGCCCTGCTTGGAGTTGCCATTTACTTCCACTGAATAGGTATGAAAGGTATATCCCATACTTGATTTCTGTGAGAAATATTAGACACAAGGTTTAGAAAATACGGGTACTGAATTCCTTAATAGATCATCCCCTAATAACCATGTTCATTTGGGAAAAAGAGTATGGAAATCCTGCTCAGGAATATCTAATACTACATGATTTGCTCTGCAAAGTGCACCTAGTCAGTGGCAATACGCTTTTGGTGGGAGGGGAGCCAGGCCTGGGAGGCCATGCTAAAGGCTGGTCCTCTGGAGAAGCCAGTCACAAATATTCCCACTGTGGAAGGGGCCCTGTGGCCCCGCAGTGCACCAGGGCAGACCAGGGCTGGGTTGGCATAAATGCAGTTTAAAATCCCAGCATGTTGTGCCCCCAGCACAGCTGCGAGGATTACAGCGATGCGCCTCCTCCCCAGTTCTACAGACAGGGCAGTGACACAGGTTAGATGGTTCAGGCACTTGTCTGCCTGGTGACTTGGGAGTACAGGGCTGCTCTACCACTGCAGCACTGATCATGACATCAGTCTAAATGAGATTTTGGTGCAGCGCGTGCCACATTCTGCCTCTCCCATGTGGTGTAAGAAGCCCACACGATGCCTTCTGAACAGTATCAGGCTTGCCAGTCTGATGTGTTTAGCAGGAGCTTGATCTCCCACCAGCTATGCTCTGCTTTAGCCACAGTGTAACTGGAACCTGATCAAACCCAACTGGGCATGCAGGAGGGACAGACATTGCTGCCTTGCTCATCAAGTCCACATCAACTGATCCAAAAATAACTATCTACGAGGTGCTGTCACACAGCCTTCTAAATTCACTGCTGTCTTTCTGCCAAATTTCAACTTCCTGTACTGAACCCTCACAATCCTCTCAAGAGTTGGTGGGGAAACCTGCCTTTGTCACTAATTTTTGTTAAGGAAAGCATCTGAACCTGGGTATCTCCTGATCGACTTCAGTCAGAGAAAGAGCATGAAAGATTTTAGATCTTGAAAGCTGAAGATCTGACAAAGTTGCAAGCAACTGAAAAGAGTGGATATTATGGAAAATATTAGCCTGAGGCAACAAGGGATGGAGCAGTAACAACACCTGTAATTATGATTGTAAGTGATGAAACAGAAAGGAAAACTACATTCCAAGGGATTTAAGAGGATTTTTTTTTAAAAAAAAAACCCTGGGCTAGATTGTACCCTTCCATGTTAAAACCCACAGGGAGGGATTTCTGCTTGGAAACTGCTACACACTGATCTGGAGACCTGTCCCAGACTCATCCCTGAGGCAGAATCTCTTTTTGTGCTCTCCAGAGTGGGCAGATTTTCCATTCCAAGTAGGCACACAGATGTCTCAGCTTTCTTGTTTCAGGCCCTGGCCTGAAGATCTTTCTTACCCCTCACCTTACCTCTACCCCCAGTTAGCCTATTTTTTTTGGAAGCACCCTTGTAGCTGTCCTGGTTTGTTGGGAGCAGTCTCTGGAATGGAAAAGGGAGGGATGGAAACTATTCAGCCTTTGGCCCCTGGCTGCACAGGTTATACAGACAGGGAAAGGAACAGCGGAGATGGGTAAAAATCAGATTTGGCTCGAAGGGAAGGATCTGCACAGAGTGAAGAATGCTAGTACCTGGCTGCTGGCTTGCTGTTTTCTTAAAGTATTATAACTGCCCTTCTGAGTTTGCTAAAAAATGTAAATAAAACAACACTGTGCTATATTAACATTTTTTAAATGATATAATATTTTTACTATAACTTTTGGCAGCATGTGCCAAGAAGCAGAGATTTTCTCTGAAATGTGGGACCTCAGAAGAAAGTCTGTTTGTCCCAAAGTGGCATGTTTTGTCTTGACCTTTCACAGATGTTTCATGAATTTGTCATCCTGAGCTACAGAGTTGCTTTTGTTAGGATGTAGAAATAGCTCTGTACTTGCAGAGCTGTTGGTGACATGACTCATAGTCCCACTGAATAGACTTGGACTGCTGCAATAGCTGGATAGAGGGAGGGATTCATATTAATTTTTTTTCCAGTCTGTTGTGGTAACAAAGGAGAGAAATTGCACTACCTTTTGCTTTTTCCTCCTCCAACCGGTGGTAAAAGTCCTAAATAAATTCATAAGAAAAATGAGTGATGATCTGTAGTAAGGATTTATTACTTTACCAGTTACTTGAATTTCTCCCTTAAGACTGCACAAAGGGCAATTGGAGGTGTTTTCCTCATTCATAGAGCAGGGTGTAGGCAAAACCAGGTACAAAAGAGCAAAGCTCAAAACAAATTACAACACAGTGAAAGAATCTGCTTTCAGTCACAGGGGAGTTCTTACAAAATCATCCAGTTTATCAAGAAAGCATAGTCTGGGATTTATTATCTAACAAATGTTTATTGTTTTTAATATCCAGTGAGTGTTTTTCAGATTCATGTCCTAGAAAATGAGGCAAACACTCCTTCAAGCACTTGCTGGAACTGTCTGTGGACATTATGGAGCCACCATGTCTTATTCTCTCCTGAATGACAGCAGGCAGCTTCAGAACAGCCAGCTGAGATTCTTAGTGCCTCCACTGGCTGTCCAGGTTGCAGGACACAAACAAAGAGCAGGTCAAGCCACACTTCTGGGTTGCAGAAACCTAGGTGAGGATAGAGAGCTGAGTAAAAGGGGGTGGAAGGACATCTTTGGACCAAACTCAACTCTGTTTCTGAAGGCCACTGCAGATGCAGTGAGAGTACAGCAAGCCAGAGGCAAGGTTCCCCCTGGAGAAAAAGCTACCCCATCCTTGCTGTGACAGACACAACTCTAGTCCTACCTGGGTCAAGGCAGCTCTGGTGCTGACAGCTCTCATCACCTTCCCAGCTGCATCCTTTTATGTCACCTCTGTGTCCCTGCTGGCTCCCTCTTTTCTCTCAGCCTGCATTTTGGTGAGGAATGAGGATACGGCAGTGTTTGCACCCTCAGGATGAGTAATAGGACTACAGCAACAGGCCTAAGAAGTCTTCCTTTAGCTGCCCTGCATTTTTGTTGGTTTGAGCTAGGATGGTGTTTTAACTAGATGATGCTCCCAAAAAGAAGAAACAGGTTCTCTTTTGCATGTGACTGAGAGAAGTGAATTATCCTGGAGTTGATTGACTCTAAGTGGGAGCAACACTCCCTGAGGACCCCTGCAGCAGTGATGCACATGGCAGGAGGTGCTTGGCTCAGCCCTCACAGTTCTGGCCAGGTTTACAGAACTGTTGTCAGAAATTGTGCCTGATGTCAGGACAGGCAACATCAGATGCAGCCTGTACAAGTCCTCAGGGAGACTCTTAGCCTCCTGCCCCGTGGTGTCTTTTTCAGAGAGACATTTCTCAGGTTCTTGGTTTCTGGGAGGACAGAAGGAAAAGCAGTGAGACAGTGGTGTGAGATCAAATGAGATGAGATGTGATGTTTGTGATTATGGGGGGAAACCTCTAAAAGTCTGGATTACACATATAAATCTTGTCACTTACATCCTTCTTTTTTATTAATGCACCTTTCAAGTTAATTCTTTAAAATTCAATTCTCGATAAACAGCCAGTGCAAACAGAGCAGGAACTGAGCTTCAAAACAACAAGTGTGTTGTAAATATTCTGCTACTCCCAGGAGCAGGAGTGAGGGGAAGGGGCTGTTCCCCAAGGAGAGTAGCAGTGACCAAAGCTATGTGAGCATGGAGGGTCTGCTCTGGGGTGTTCCAGAACACATCCTCCCCATGGCACCTTGGAGCTGTACCAGCTGTTGCTCTTGATATTTGCTTGCAAACTCCAGATAGAAAGGCTGGCCTGTAAGAATGTGTTTTCATCACTTGCTCCATTGCTCAGTGTCAGGACTTGACCAGGGCGTCTCTGGGTGTCACAGAGAGGAGGTAGTGGGGTGACACAGGTGTGCAAGACAAGTGGTGTCACTGCAGCAATGCGCTGAAGGGGTCACTGGCCCCTCCCAGGAAATCTGTGCCTGGTTACCTGCTGAAGGATGGCCAATACACCAATTCACATGGATGTTATAGACATTCATCACCACTACTGCTGTTTGCTACCCCAGGCACTTGCTCAGCTCCTCACTGCCAGAATTAAGGGTGGCCTACAAAGCTCTCTGTCTCCACAGCCACTAACAATGATCCACCAATTTTCAACTGCCCAAAATTTATGTGGTATGGATGGTGGCCTGTCAGTTGTCTTTGGTAGCAAAGCACATAGTGTATTTTACAGTTAATTTACAGTCTCCAAGGTAACTAATGCCGGTTTATGTCCTTCCACTGTGAAATCCTAATCTTCTGGTGTCAAAATGGCAGGCCTGCTCCCAGAATGCTAATAGGACCAGACATAAGCACAGTCAACTTGCCACAATGCACGTCTCTCACTTGCTTCTACAATATCCCTACAGGGCAAGAAAGAAAACCTATTCATAGCTTGCCCCTAAAACCTTTTAAATCCTTCCTAACAGAGGCAGCGTGACAAGAAAAGTGATGGGTGCAGAACAGCATCAACAGCTGTCGGAGTCTGAGTTGTAGAGTCCAACCTCTCCAATATCACTAGCCAGCAGAAATCAGAGGTGTCAAGCCTGGTTGCCTTTTTGGGACAGAAGTTTCTTGAGGGCAGGATCAACCCTATTCATCCCTGCTATCTATAAGGACTTCTCACTCTGTCCTTGGAGCCACTTGTGAAGAGCTACACCAGATGACTGATGCTCCCAGTCTGGGGAACTTATAGGGCAGGGGGTGTCTCTGGGACCATTTTTAGTTGCTTTGCTTTGCTACTTTCCCTATACAGCACAGCCATGAGCCTTCGGGCCGCATTGTGCTTGAAGGAATTTTTAATCCAGCCCAGCTAATACAAATCTCTAGGCTTTCCCCCTGGCTGTGTAATGCTGTGTGAATAGATGGTTAATAAAACAGAAAAACATCAAACAAGCCATAGGAACTGCCATGGTAAGTCAGACGAAAGTCTTTCTCTTGTAAGCAAAGCAAAGATACCGAGAGGAATTTCTCAAGTATGTGCTCCCAACTTCCTGGCCACCAGCTGCTCAGGGACGTTCTGTTCCATCACACTCCAGTCTGCACCTCCTGGCACTGCTTTGGTTGCACATAACATTGTCATTACAGCGACTCCTGGGACTGCAAGAATGGATGGACACTTTGCTGTGTTTATCAGCAGAAAGACAGTCGAAAGCAGTTTTGTTTGTGAGCTTGGCATGCAGGTTTTATTCCCTGCAACAGGGAAAAGATGGGAAAAGTCAGAGTTTAGCAGAAAAATAGAATAGTCATGGGGAAAGAAACAGAAAAAATGTATCTGATTAATTTTGCATCTGTTCTTACTTATGGACTATGCTCTTGTGTTGACTGGTTACCTCAGATTCAATATTCAAATGTAACGCGTGAATTATTTTTAACTCCAGCCTGGTAAATATCAACTATCTGCTTCTCAGACTGCCTTAGCAGATAAGTTGCCAGGCTGAACTGAATTCATTAACCAGCAACAGTAAAAACATTTGCAGGACAGGAATCATCATCAGAGGAGGGAATTAAGACATTCGAAAGTGCAAGCAAACACACCCTGACATTTCCCCTGTAGAAAAATTAGTCAACAGGACTGTGAACTCCCACACTGATCTGTGTCCCCTCAGCTTGGCCTCTCTGATTGTAAACTGGAAGAAGCCTCCACCCGAGGAGGCCGAAAACATCTGCTGCACAACAGACACGTTTCCCTGTACATCCACCCACCTCCATTTTCCCAGTTGCTGGGCTTATATGAAAGAGTTGTCAGTGCAGCAGCTCCCTCTAAGGTGGTCTCTGCCCATCAGTGTGGCTTCATTGACAAAGTATCTGTGTGTCCTACATGCCCAGACATTTTAGTGAAGGTCACGTGGCGAGTGGGGCTCTAGGTCACTGAGTCTCTTGCCTGAGTACATCCTTCACGCTCAAGTGCATCCCAGAAGTCAAAATAGAGTCCTAGACACTCATAGTCTAAATGTCCTGTAACATGCTTTTTTAATTAGATGGTAAAGAAAACGAAATGATCCCTTCCTTCTTGCTCATATGGTTTTTCTTAGAGCCACCTTTTTTCTACTAGCCTATTCCTTCTCCTCCTCTTCCTCTAAAACAAAGAAACTCCCCTCATTCTGCTCCCCACGCCATTTCCAGGGGTGCTGCCTGCTTCCAGAAAGCAGCACCACCCCTCTATTCCTGTATTTCAGACTTGAGAGATGGAATAGCTTGGTGGGACCTTTATAATAGATTTTTTTTCCAGTACAAAGAGCAGCTTGAGCTGTTCCTTGTACCTGCTGCTGCCAGTGGGCTTTACAAGACCTCCAAGAGGTGTGACAGCAGATCAGGGCACCTCAAGGAGACTGTGGTTTCATTTGCATCTTGCTACAAGAGTGATGGTACCAATTCTGAGTCACTTCCTTTGTCCACCCCGCCATCTCAGCTGTTCCTCACAGCTTATTAAGAGTTCTGCCAGTTACACTGAGAATTGCCTAAATTTGCTTCTCTTAGGGCAAAAGTACTGCTTAAGACCCTAGCAGAGAAATGTATTTCTTAGTTACCTCAGGTGGGCCCAATGGCCCAGAGTAGGCTCCCCAGCTGATGTTTTTCTCAAAATGAGATTTGTTTAAAAGAATGGTTTAAGATCTAGGACCTAAAGTCCCTGGGGGAATCCGTTCCTGCAATCAATGAGAAAGCTGGGCCAGAACTAAAAAATAGGTGTGAGACTGTGCATATAAATGTACGAAAAAGAGGGACAGGTGGAAAAACAATATATAAACCCCTCTTGTTAAAAGCCAGAACTTCTCTTTCCCTGAGAAAACGTCAAGAGGGGCAAGAGATGTGCTTGGGCTCAGCCTCGCACAGATGTGGCACAGTGTGGCCTTTGGTGGAGCTGGGAGCAGGGCAGGATGGCAGCACTGTCCTTGCACTTCTGCAAGGAGGCTTCTCTGTACAGCTGGGCAGGAGGAAAATTTCACCAAACAATGAGTTACAGGCCTCTGTCTGGCCAGAGGTGTCACTCCTGACTTGGCTACTTGGATCTTTCAGTCCCAAAGCAGACTGAAAGCTGTTCAGATCTGTGAGTGGAGTGGTTCAGGGCTTCCTGTGGGTAAGAAATAAGGCCTTGAAAATGTTTTTACATAGAAGTGGTTGCTCTGATGAAGTCTCAGTCCACCTCCAGTTCTTCTTCTGGTTTGAATAGACAAGATCCTGAATTTCAGCTGGTCAGATGAAAAGGGATAAATCCAGTCACACTGTTGCAGCTGAGGGTTGAGTCATGTGAAGACAGGAGGGAGCAGCAGTCAGACCTCATTTGGTTTTTTTCACTATCTTGAAATACACTGTTAGAGACTTGGATGATGATGTAGTCCTCATGTATAACCTCAGAAACTGCTACAATCTGCCATACACTGCTGCAACCTCTTCTACACCCCGATCTGCACATCTTGTCCTCTTTAAACAGAAATATTCCTCTACTGCAGGATTTTTTGACAGGTTTTCACTGCTAATAGGTCAGAAGTTAAGGAAACTTGGTTAAGTGCTTGTATTTCACATAGGCTGCCTGTTCCTACTAAAAAAACCACTTGATTTGTACATAACAAAACATATGGAAATAAATAGGGATGAGATGGTGCAGGGAAATTATTTGAGCCAGGAAAATAAATTATCCATTCCATTTCCAAGGAATCTATATGAAGATACAGACAGATCCAGTCTTTTCTGGAGGCAAAGTGGTAATGTGCAGGGTTCATTCAAAATGAAAGCAGCTAACTTGCCAAAAGCTTTTGATTAGCCAAAATTTTATGCTTGGAAATTTACATCATTTCTTAATCCTGTTCCATAAAAATATATTGCCATACGTAAGTGTTTAACATCACATTTGTAGGAATTTGATCCAGTTTAACACACAGTAAATTAGTTACGTGAACGTTGCTTGCTTTATGCTACTCTGTCTGTTCCTAATACTCCGCCTGTCTGACATTCCACTCTGCCCACATGTTCCATCCCTGACACATAAAAATATAAATTCAAGATGAGAAGATTAGGACCACCCTGGAATTTCTGCTTTCCTTTTTTTTTTTTTTAAACAAAAATGTTGTATTTTGGCTTCCATATGAGTTAAGAAAAAATGAAAGATGATAAGAATTCTTTTGCAGGGGATATGGAATATGTACCTCTTGTGGGTTTGCAGCATACATCTCTATGTTTGTGTGGAGTTACAAGGCTCATGTCATGTTTTCAGGATCAGGTCGAAGAGAAGAGCAATGAGTTTGTTTTCAACACAGAAATCCTATCAGGGAGAAGTAGGAAAAAAGTTTCCCAGGTGATCAAAGTACATTTCAAACCAGCTGACTTCGGGAGGTAATATTAATTTGGAGGGGATTTGGGTCAGATATGAAAGGATTTCATCTCCACGTAGTTAATCCTCCCAGGAGCTAATTTAAATGGAGACTGATCTGCCAATTACAGCACTGGTTCACTACACAGTAGAACTTCTGAATTACTGAGGTTTAATTTAGCTTGAAAATTTGTTAAAGTACTCTGTTACTAGTTCAAATGAAATGGAAGCAAATGACTGAATTGAGAAAGAAGTCTGGTTTTTTTCTCCCACACTGAGGATGGATTTCTTTAACTTAAGTTGTATTTGGGGAGCTGGTTCAAGGGTGGATCTTGGTGATGTTTTTGTATTTTTTGGTCAAAATTGTAGATTCAAGGCAAAGAAAATTATCTTTGAACTTGTCAGTTTATAGATGCAGGTTTTTAAGCTGGCAGAAAAAGAAATTTAGATGTTTGTGTCAGCATTTTCTCCTAAAATCCATTTGTTCTTTTGAAACAATATTTAGATTTTATACCTGAAGAACCATTTGAAAAGGCTACCACTTCCTGTACTCCCAAAATGAAACATGCCATGTCGTGCTGACCAAAACAGGCTGTTTGACTAACAACAACACATTTGGCTATTAATTTCTGTGTCAAAACTTGATGCATTTCATTTCAGGTTACTCTAGAACAGCACCTTTGACTTGAAGGTTCCAATATCCCAAGTGTCTGTTATTTGTGCAACTCTTCCCAGGGCACCTGGCCTCTGAGAAGAAACCTTGGTAAGAGCTGGCCTGTAGAACTAGCCTGAACGACTGGAGAAAACATTCCATTCTGAAAAATGTCCTCCTTATGTCTAAATTTAGTTAAAACTCATGTCTTTTGAATCTTGTTCCACACAACAAATGTTTTGCCAGGCTCCATAGTGATAATGTAGCAGTGTTTTAATAGCATTAGAGAAGAGAATGACATAGCTGCCTTAAATTGCCAGAAGTTTTGCACTCTCTAACAAATACAGCTCAGTCTTGGCTGATTAAATGTGGAAGTAATTTATCCAAATGAAATGCTAGGCCTTTTGCCAAGGTTTTTTTGTGTGTGTGTGCTGGATTGGTCAAGAGTATAAGGCACACTATGATGGGAATCTTTGCTAGGTTTGGGATAATGTTTCATGTTTCTGACCACTACTTGTCCCCCCAGATTGCTGCCACTCAGGGTACAGACATTTTCAAAAGAGAAGAGCTGGGTGCAGGGTTGCTTCGTAAATCCACTGGTGTATTCGGCCTTCTGATTTCTTACTGTCTTCTGCTTCCGCACCACGCTTTGTAGAATGCATTTTCACTGAAAAAACCCCTGGCTGCTGCACTTCATTTCTTCTTGGTCAGCTTCCCACTGGGCATTTATCAAATTCCCCTTCAAAGCAGTGTTAAGGTTCCTGTTGATTTCAGTAAGCACTGGAGCAGATTTTTGTGCCGTACTACCCTGTTTGTTTTGTGGTGGCAGGTTAGTCTGGGGCCTTGCACTTTTCCATCTCTGAAGAATTTTCAAAGATGCCTGCCCCTCTCTCTGTGGCTGTTCTCCCTGTTCCTCCCTGGGCCCCTTTCGCACAGAAAGGTCTCAGAAATGTACCCAAAGTGTTGCTCAGTGACAGGGGGCGTTTGCTCCCCTGCCTTTCTGGATGTGCAGCAGAGAAGGGACTGGAGCACAGGAGGGACACTGAGCTCTTTGGGGAGAAATCGCTGGAGGCACCTGGAAAATTTTTGCTTGCAAATATGAAACGACAGCCTGGCATGACAGGCCAGAAGAGCAATGAGCTACCTTAGGATCCCAGCAGATAAGATACCAGGGAAAGCTAATGACATTTTGTCTCTAACCTGGGATAGCTGCTCTCCACTAAACTGATGAGAGCTTAACTATGGGATGAGGGCACAACACCTCTTCTCTGCCAAACTGGGGCAAACCCAGTTACTGCTCATCACCTCGCAGGGCAGTGCTCACCTTGGCACACAACATGCCTCTCCTAGGGGCCATCAAGAGTTTGACAGGAAGAGCAGGAATTACTCAAATTTCTTCTTTGTGTCCCTCAGCCGATTCTACCCTTCTAGCCAAGTGTGCAAGAACATAAAATTTGCTGTGTCAGTCCTTCTTTTTACCTCTTTCTCCTCCACATTTATTTGTCTTTCCTGAAGTTTAATGCACTGTAGCTGGTTTAATAACATATGACAGTAAAGATTCAGGCTTGCATATGTTACAATTCATTGCTGTTACTTAGCACTAGAAACTTCCTTTGGCTGCTAGACAGGTAAAGGACAGAGCTGCTCTAGAGCCAAAGATGCTGTTCTGTATTACTCAGTTATTTTGTAACCTTTTTTGCTATGAATAATTGCTGAAAATAGCACTGCTGGTAAAAGGAAAAAAAAAAAAAAGCCCTTAACGTTTACATCAACATAAAACACCTCTAATAAGGGACTTTGTTATACAGGAATAAACAGTTGGTTTTCTTTATTTTGTTCCTTTTTCTGCAAGAGATTTTAGACAATTTGGGGATGGAGGTTAAGAAAAGCTTGGAACATTGCTTTCCCTTTAATCTTTAGATCGCTCAGCTAACTCTACATTTTGTTTTCATGCTGAAAGGGAAAAAATATTTTCCTGGCAGGTTGAGAATGATTTTTCCATTAATCTTTCCTTTTGGAGCCAAGATACATTTTTTCACAGAGATCTAATGTGACATAATACTGTACCTGGAATTTCACACTAAAGAGAGTAGAAAAACATTCTCAATTCTCACCACAGCAAGCACTTGCAACTGGGCTCCAAACCCTCCAGCAAATCCAAGAAGCCAAAAGAGCAATTTAAAAAGGGGACAGGAAGGGAATATGGGGCATAGTCATTTCCCCTGGGGAGTGAAATGTCATGCTACTTATTAAAACCTTTCAAAGCTATTCTGATAGAATATAGTATGTAGTGGCACAGGCCAACAATTATCTGGCTTGAAAGTTATCTCAGCAATTTGAAATCCTATTAATCAAAAAAGAAAAAAAAAAAAAAAAGCACATCAGGGCAGAATCTCAAAGTGTAAATGTGAGGAGCAATAAAAATGTTTCAGATTAATGCAATTCAAAGCAGAACAGAAACTGTTTCTGCAATTAAATACATATGTACATGATCTTGGGTTTATGAAATTTATAGAATCCACCCATCTGCCTATTTTTGGCTTATCGATGTTTTCTTTCAACATTTAAAGTGTTTTCTTCAAAGCTCAGAGCTGGAGCATTTCCAAGCAGTTTAATTGTCCAGATGTGGAGTGGATTTCTTAAGTACTTGCAGTATAGGGAAGACATGAAGGTTTTTGCTTTGAAGCCAGTGAAAAGAAGAGAAATCTTTTCAAATTCTGACTTGGTTTTTAAAAAGGACTTGCTGGAATTGGTCTTGAAAAATTCACAGGCCTCAGAAGACAAGCACGACTGTCTTGATATACGTCTCATTGTGGATCTCTTCTGAATTTATCTCTGGGTGCCCACGCATTTGCAAGACACAGCCATTCTGGGTTGGTTTTGCACCCATGGTAAGGCCCATTAACTATTCAAAGGACTTTCCTAAGAGTTCTAGATGGCTGTGCTTCTCCTTAAGTCTGCTAGAGCTCTCTATTGTGTCTCTTGGTACTAAAAATCCCCAAACAATTCTAAAGTACAGAAGACAAATTCAACAAAAAAGGTTCTATCAAATATTTTTCCAACATGAGGAGACTTCTTGGTTGCAGTGCTTACCTGAAGTGCAGTTGCCCAAGCCTCTCCTGTGCTCTCCGTGGCTGTCAAGTCTGTTGTCTCCCAAAAGCAAGATGTAGTGCATTTCATGCTCTCATGGCACATTGTGACTGTGGTATCCCTGCAGTATCACAGCCATCTAGGAAGGGACCAGGAAAGGCAGGCATTTCTTATCCTTTTGACAGTGCTCTGGTGGCATCCATCCTACTAGCAAGATTTAATTTGTGGAGAGCAATGAAATGACATTCCAAAAAACCTCTAATCACTGGGTCTGATTTTTTTTTGACTGGTTTGAATTTTCAATGTTGCATGGTTCAGCTACCAGGGAAAGACTAGACAGCCCTAAAAGTCAATCTCTTCCATTTAGCCCTGACACATGCATAGTATCTGTTCAATGTGCCATCATGCATTGCTTCATTCAATGCTTCATTTAGTAC
Source organism: Platysteira castanea (assembly GCA_013397175.1). Lineage (NCBI taxonomy): Eukaryota > Metazoa > Chordata > Aves > Passeriformes > Platysteira > Platysteira castanea. Next base: position 2,657,373 of record VYXC01011827.1, on the reverse strand, counting down.
ATTTTCAGGCCCTAGGGCAAAACCGGGCTTGATGCAGAGTGAACAACCATCCTCTAAAACTCTCTTTCTGCCTGCATATAGCATACCTGAGCTTGGCCTGACACTTCTAATGACTGTAGCACATTTCCCGGGGTTTAGTCCATTGAGGCAGCCAGGAGGGTGCTGGTAAATTCCTGATGTGATGACACCTTGCTTACACAGGGCTGGCGTGAGATTGCTTAGTCATGTCACTTACAGCTACCAAAGGAGGAACCTGGAAGAGCCGTCACGTGGGAGACTATCCTAACAAAATCTTTTGAGCTAGTCAGCCTTTACTGTGCTGTGGAAATAGAGAAATCATCAGTTTGTGCTCCACTGCCACCTGCACAGGCAGCATTTTATAGCGAGGGTGTAGAGGAAAAGCTGTGAGCCATAACAGTGGCTCTTCTTTCAAAATCCCCACTGCTGGCTGAGTCGTTTCACTGCAAGCAGTCATGGCTGTTGTGTGCTGTGCCTTTGCATGAAGATAGCCCACAGAGAATATGAACTGAGTCATACTCTTCATCTTATGCTGAAGTCCTTCATGCTGCTTCCTTCTCCTGAGAAACTCATGCTCACAGCAGGGAAACTGATGGAAATTCCCCATCTATATCACCCAAGGCAGAGCCCCACTAAGCTCCCCCACCCACTCCAGCTGAGAGAAACAGCTGGTTCCCATGTATGAGTAATGAAAATGTTTTTCTTACATTACACATTCTAACAAATCTCGGTCCCTTTGCTGTATGTTCTGGGCTCCATGTAGGCTTACTGTGCTTTATTTATACGACTTTCTGCCGAGCTGTTTCTGAGAATTGGAAGTGTAAAAACAAATAGAAAAGTTATATGTGAGAGAAAACCTATTGCTGTGTTTGAAATCAGTTCCCAAACCTGTGGCTGGCTAAGCCTCACCCTGATGTTATTGTGTGGTTATGGATATTGGATGTTCTCTTTGCTGGAATGAGTGATGCCAAAATGCACCCGTTCTGAAGATCCAAGGGAAAAAACAAATGTGTACCACTGCTGAATGCAAAAGTCAAAACAGGGAGCCTCTTTTTGACAAATCCATCAGGCTCCATCAGTGTTATAGTAGGTAGGAAAAGGCTGGGAAACTTGTGTAGCACTGCAGCCCAAAATAGGGCCATTAACACGCAGAAATAGTAGAAAGCAAGACAAATATACCTTAGCAGTCATTTTTCCTTTCCCCTTCCTTAAACCTCACCTCTCCTTAAACCTTGCAATTTTCCTTTTTCCTTTTAGCTTTTTATCTCTTTCAGGCTGCTTTTATTTTCTGTCTGGGAAGAAGGCAAGTGATTTTGCTTGGTTCACTGAAAGAGTTGGAGCTCTGCTGAGAGTGATCAGGGAGCAGGCTGAGCAACATGCATGCATTTCTAAGCATTATTATAAAGTTAATTATAAGCTCTTTGGTTTTGTAAGGATTTTTTAGCTAAGCTATGAAACACAGTTTGTGTCTATTTAGGGTCCTTAAAAGTCTTTTGTCATGACCCAAATGTCCCCATAATCAAATGTCAATACTTATTTCCCAGGATCTCATTTTAAACCATTGCATACAGCTAATGCGAGAGTGTTATAAGATACTTTTGATGTTAGAAATGCCACCATTGCAGTGGCAGGTGAAAAATACCTAGTACAGCCAATATTTCTGTTTAAAAAATAGTACTATGCCACTCTTGTCTTCATTAGCAACCTTCCAGCAAATGTACTTGTGTGGTAGGAAGATGTAGTGGCCAGCAAGAGACGTATATGAAATGAAGGACTTTTCCTCTGGTTTGCATTCCTCCATCAGCCCAGCTTCATAGAGGGGCTTTGGGACCATTCACTGCCTTTACTACCCGCTTTCCTTTCCGTAGTATGTCTGCTTCCTGATCCTCTTTTTATCCATTCGTGTTGACTGGCACCTCAGTACCTGTGCCCTGCCCGACGAGTCTGTGAATTCCCTGTGACAATAAGCTCAATTTATCCAGCTATGACAAACTCATTTCATCCTCAGGAACTGAGCATCGTCTCCACACACCCTGGCATGAGCTCCATGCAGGTCTTGAGTGCTGCAGACTTAGCCCATCTTTCCTCTCCCTCTCCAGGACCGAGAGGCTGAAACACCTCTTGCTGTTCTGTGCCTGACTTTCCCTGGGCTGAGGGACATCCATCAGGATCCTTGCACAGGGCACAGGGATTCTGTGTTGTTTTACTTTCTCTGGCAGCAGAGACATATGTCTTAGGACCATTTCCACAACTGAATCTCTCCCTGTGTTTTAAGTGCTTTCGAAACAACATCTTTCTGCCCAGAGTACATGCCCACCAGTTTGGCCATCAGTGTTTCCTCTTCTCTCTTCCCTCTTCCTAGATCTGACCATGCCACTTGGCAGCTCCTGTACATTTATCATTTTGACATGAATTAATTCTGATAATTGCTGTGGGGAAAAATAGGCAGTGAACTATAAATTTCACTAATTAGCAGTGCATAATTTCTTTGCTCTGTTCATTTTGTCTAATTGCAATCTGCTTTGGCTCTGCCTGTCCACAACACCAACAGCCTTAGTGCTCAGGTGGCTTGCACTGCCCTTAGTTCATAGCTACTGTTACTAGCAGGTCCGGTTCTTTTATTGTTTGCTGACATGACACTTCACTGTAGCAAGATGCATTTGTTTCTTCCAGAGTTCACAAGTGTGTTTTGAAATTGTGCATGTAAAGTTTTAGTCAACATTCATATTGTCATTGTGTGGGAAGCCAGGCCAGCAAGACTGCAGGGGAAATATGGGAAGTCTTGATTGAATGAAGTCAGGCTGGAATTTTGGTGTAGGGACCTCAGTTATACAAATTATCTCACAGTTTGGTAAGAAAATGAAGACCAGTGCAATTGGTCTGTTGCTTGTTTGTTTGGGTTTTTTTAATCTGCCTTATTTTTTTTAGTAAAATATTGTGCCATTGTTGCCAGAATGGCATATTTGAAGGAGCTGATGTACTAAAAAGTTATTTTGGGTAAGATGACCCTCCAAGTAACTTCTTCATTTGAATTCACAGACTCACCACAGAGATGAGAACTTCTACAGTTTCTTACCCCAAAGGCTTCTCAAACTTTGAGGCTGGTCATCACCTCAGCTCCTAGTTGAGCTAGATACACAATATACACATGAGGGCAGATACACACACGCACATTCAAGTGTGCAAATGTATTTTGGAATACGTGATCCAATGCCTGTGACTTGCCCCTCACATCTCTTTGTGTATCCTTAGCAGCAATTCAGCTAATGGATTGTGTCTTGCTGGGAGACTCAAAACAGCCTTTTCAGCTCCTGTCATCCAACAAGTTCCCTAGACCTCCAAATTTGCCATGCCTTCAGGAACATGGTTTAACTTCAGAAGAACAACCCTGAGATCCTGGGTTTCTTTGTTGTTCCAGGAAAAGCCATTCACCAGAGTCCCTTTTCTTTCAGTTCTGCCTAAAATTAGGCTTTCAGTTTAGGGGCAAATCAATTTAGTGATTTTCAGTTTAGGCTGTTCAATTTAGGGACAAATGCATATCTGCTATCACATCTGCAGGGTCTTTGGCTGGTTTCCCAAACAAACGTCAGAGCTGGGATGGCTTTATTTAGGCACATGCCACCGTACCCCAATGTTGCCCTGGTTTTTGCTAAGCCTTCTGTTTTAACCTTGGAGTCAGAATTCTTTCTCACACAGTTTCATGTAAACAATAGCCGATGTTTATTTAACCGTATTTTCTGTTTTTCATTCCTTTTGTGATAAGAGAAACTTTGATGAGCATCTTTTTTCTCCAGTGGGATTGAGGAGGAAGTGACATGTCCTCCAATGCCTTGTGGAGTTGAGAATCTTATAAAACATGTCAACCATAAATAAACTTGCTCTTTTCCCTCCTTTCTGCTGAACCTAGCAGGTGTGAGAGTGTCCTTTATTGTGTTTTCCTAGACACACCCCTCCTCAACACTTGTGTCTGAAGGAGCCCAGTTCTTTGACGTGCCACTCCAGGACAGTGCTGGCACCATGTTCTCTGTGTTCATGACTCCCCAAGCTTCCAGGCATGTGCTGTGTTGCAAATCTGGGTGTACCGCAATGTGCAGTGGATGTGATCACATGGTAAATCCTGCATTTGCTACAGTGAGCCCCGCTCCTGAGGTAACCTGCAAGGCTGTTACATTTTCCAGACTATCTGCTTACAAATCATACACAGCTTGGTATCATGCCAAGGCTATTCAGCAGGTAGCTGAAAGATCTGTGTGCTGGTCCGTGTGAAGGCCAAGTGACTTTGAAGGCAAACTCTTTTCTAGGTTTTGCATATAACCCGGGGGGAGGCTGATATTTGGAGTCTTCAGCCTTCTTAAAAGGCTTCCTCATCCTTTGTTTCATGAATTTAAGCCCTTGTCATGAGTTTTTCCCAGGCCGAGTGCTTCCTAATACCCCACATGCCTGGCTCCCAACCCCAATATGAGCCAGTTCCAGTGGCTTCTGCTCTCTTTTGGTGGGTCAGCTCCCACATTTCCTATACAAAATTACAACAATACTGTGTCTTTTTCTCAATCTGAACTTATTTCCAGGGTCTCTTATATGCCAGCTTGGATTCAGTTGAATGTAGTTGGATGTGTCATTTGCTCATACATACTAATCCCAGTGTGATACACGTTCAAAGGGCTGTGGACACCTCTCCAAAAGAGTGAGAGTTCGGCACTAGACAGCTTTGCAGGTCTGAACCGTTAAGGGTGTAATGCAGAATTAATAGTGGGAAAGACCTACAGCCCCTTCTTGAAGCTTTGTGCTCTGTTGCCAGAGAGCTTCATTCACCTCACAGCCATTTAGGAGACATATTTAATGCCACATTTAAGTGCATGAGAGGATTTAGGGTCTCCCCAGTATTGGGGAGCCAGCGGTACCGGGGCAGTCCCCGATGCTGGTCCTGGCAGCCCCTGCGCAGCCGGACAGACGCCGTTCTGCTGCTCCCCTCTGCTGTTCAGCGTGGAAACAACACGCTCCCGGCCGGGCATCCTCCCCCAAACTCCAGAATATTTTCCTTTTAGCTGTTTTTCTTCTTTCTTTGGCCAGGTGTGGGAGGGGTTTGGGAGGGGAAGGAAGCCGAGCTGACACTGGATGTGTTTATTGTGCTTGGCAGCTGGCTGCAAATGCAAAAGGAAGTAGCGCTGATTTCCTACGCACTGTAATTCTCCTTTCTGACCTTTTTTATAGATAGGGAAGAAGAACGATCGTTTTCTAGAAAAGCAAAATAAATGGGACACGGAACCAGAACTTGTGCCAGGAGAGATACTGGCTAAATGTGCAGTGCATGGCAATGGGCTGAGGCAAAGGAGCTTTAAATGTTTTGAGTCAAGGTCAAATGAAGGCTGTGGTTCAAGCTCAGATTTAAAATATTAACATTCACACATCTTGCTTTCTCAGGATGTCAGTTCCTTTTAAAAGGGAATCTCAGAGTAAGGCCTTTATGGGTTTGATTGGACTGCAAATAAAACAAAATCAGATGCAACTCTTCTTCCCTTTCCCCCTAAAAATTCCTTTCAAATGATTTAGCTTTGAAATTTTGGATTCTAGTTTAATTCAAGTGGCAAGCAGAGTAAAGGAAAAGGCACTGCAACATTAGATAATTATAAATGATAAAGTGACACCCTCAGAATTTTTAAGCCTGCCAGTTTAAGTAATCATGGCTTATAATAGAATTAATCATCTAGATTGTATTGATTTGGATTTCTTTCTTCAAATCAAACCCTGCTGCCAAGTCATCCTTTAAGTGTAAAAAAGAAAGGAACAAGCAAAATCTCCACTCGTTTTCCTCAGTGGCCCTCATATGATTAAACAAAACACACAGCTTGGAGAGAAGACAGACATTGCTTGATATCTTCATATTTTTCTCTCTTTTTGCTGGATCAGCCATAACTTACTGCATTTTTCTAAAGCCTGATTAGCATTTGCAAGTTCTGCACAATGGGCCAGCATTTCTGCAATTCCTGGCTTCCTTTCACTTTATCCTCTTTTGTCAGGGATGATGCCAATAAACTCGAGGGCGCTCAGATGTAAAAGCTTGGGACAGCCTCTGGATTAAACCCCTTTGGGAGGGCTGTAAATGGTCTGATGGCATTTGGACTCTGCCCACCTGTAAAAGTTGCAAAAGGCCTGGGCAGTCTGACATTCCCTCATGAAAAGCAGCACATTCCAGACGTAAACAAATAAGTACTGGGAACTGAAAGCTCTCCTCCTCTGGCTGCTGAGTCAGAGAGCGATGTGCAGGCAGGCAAGATGTCACTTCTCTGTGTTCAATGGCTGTGCCTTTTGTGGCTACCCGGTCCATTCACTATTTTTTCCAGAACAGAGAGGAAAAAAGATGCACTGAAATTGCTTGGAGAGCATGGATTTCTGTGTGTGAATCATTACACTGAGGGCCGTGCTTCAGAGGGAGAGAGGAAGAAGCTGATTTGAGTCTGCACTAATCCCATTCCAAACTAAAGTGGCTGCACCGTGACTCTATTTCAACCCTTCAAAAAGAAAGTGAACTTGGTCAAATGGAACTAGTTTAGGTAGGAGCATCCCTAAGGGAGTTTAATGTGGTTAAACATTAACCATATTTATGTGTAGATGTGACACTTAAGAGATGTGGGTTTGTGGTAGTGCTGGGACCTGGTAGTGCTGGGTTAACAACTGGACTTGACCATGATCTTAAAGGTCTTTTCCAGCCTGAAAGATTCTATGATTCTATAAATTAATCCTCCACAATTTCACATCTTTGATAAATTTGGATAGATTTTCCCATACAGTCTGACATCCAAAAACCTCTGCTATGGCAGATCTAGGGAACATTTTGCTTCCTGGGGGCCCAGAAGAACTCTCCAACACATTTCATAGAAGAGAAATTTAATGTGAACAATCAGTAAAAGCAAAGAATTATTAACAATATGGCCACAGGCTGTAAGAAATGGAGTCGTGTATTTTACACTTTGAGGTTTCAGGTGTTCCGTGATTCGTTACTCAGAGCAAAGATCAGAGTCAGATCTGTTGTTTGAGAATACAGATCTCTGGAAGCCCTGCGAGTACAGATTGCCAGTCCTCTATTAATTAACATAGGCTGCATCTTGTCTTTGAGACAAGTTGCAGTCAGCATGTCAAAAACTGTGCCTGCTGACTGCATGTACTGAAAACAGGGGGTGCAGCCTCCCCTTCCTTCTCAAATCGCAACACTGCCTCAAAGTGAATATAGCAGGGGTTGCCTCCATTTTTTTCCAGTTTCTGAGTTTCTTATATTCAAGCTTTTCTGAATTGCAGATCAAAAGAGAGATATTTCCAGTAAAATCTTTGTAATTCCATGATTTCAAGAGCAGCAGCTTTAAGTAAATCCCAAAACTTTCATAGGAAAATAGCAGTTCTGTAGCTGCCTGCATCCGGAACAAGCCTGCCCAAAGGATTTAATTTAGATAGGCTATCATTCCTTATTATCTATCTAGCACTGACAGTGGCTCTAAAATCCCTAGGAATGGTGGCATTTCCATTTATTTTCATGTTAGGCTCACAGAACACACTCATGACATGAAAATACCATAGAAATGCAAGGTGATTATCATCATTATGTAACTCCTTAGCATCCAGGAGCAGAATTAACAGCCTGGATGGTGCCTATAAGAAAAACAGAATACATTTCAGTAAGCAAGCCTGTCATTTTTTATCTCTTAAGTAACCTTAAATAAAATTGAACTGGCTTAGTCAGTGTGGGGAAAAAAAGAAAAAAAAAGCAAGTCCTTATAATCTTTACTGTGATGATAATACATGTATTACTTCATTTAAATAAAATCTCTGAACAGCACCTGGAGTTTTACAGAGAAATCCTGCACTGGGGATTTGTATGCAGCATGCTTGCACATGAAATGCCAGAATTGCATGGACAAGGACAGCAGTGAAATTTAAAAGGTGATGGATAAGACAGATGGCTGAGCAGAAGTGGTCTGCATTGCCATGGAGAAAAGCCTGGTGCTATCCTCAGCAATCACTGCTCGAGTTTGCAAGAGTCTGGCTGCTATGGAAGCATCTGAGCCAACCCTGGGTGTTGCAATATGCCAGTTTTCCAAGAAACAGATTGGTGTACAGTGTGTACTATTTTGTATTTTCTTGGGGGGGGAGGGGAGAATCTGTGGATTTGGGGCTGTCATTTGTCTTTGAATTTCACCTTATAAATGCATTTATTGACACTTAGGAAGAACTCTTTGAAATAGAGATGATATTGTGAATACTGACATAACCTCCTTGGAAATTACTCCCCCCTCCCATCTTGTGAGTGCAGAAAATCACTGTTTGTATGGAATCTACTAATTTCTACTCGCTGTTCTGTATTTAATCTGTGTGAAAGGTCCCATGCTCCTTCCTTGAGACTGATAACAGTGTTGATCTCTGCTTTTCAATGAGTTTTTTTGTGGAGTTTTGCCTTTGTGAGGGGACTGCACTCCCGAGAGGTCTGTGCAGGAGTTGGTCAGAGCTGATGCCCAGAGAGTGAAGAGCTTCCCCTTGGGCCAGGCTCGAGGCTGCGTCTGATTATAACTAGGACTGGGAGGGAAGCAGTCCAGGAGCTCAGAATTCAGGATTTGGAGTAATTGCTGAGCAATACAGGGAACCAGGATTAAGAGAAACTGAGAATATTCCCTGAAAGGAAATATGAGAACTTTCTGCTTTCCAGGGCTAAAATTCTCCGGGATATAAAAATCTGCTGGAGAGTTTAAACAGTGATCAGTCTCTAACTGCACGCAATGGAGGCCAAAATAAAGATAGTTAAGTCAAACTAGCCTAATCTCTGATCATGGTTTTCTCTAAAGCATTTCATGATTGTGATACTTTCCACTTAATTTAAGAGAATGCAGCTAGAAATGAAACTGTATTACAGGCATTTGAGTGGCAGTGGCAGTGGCAGCCCATGAAACGTGAGCAATATGTTTGTGAGTGGCAAACCAAAAGGATGGTGAAAACGCAGGCAAGTGATTGGCCCAATGAGCCAACACTGTCATTTTGGGAAAATGTTGAACTCTTGGTAGGAGACTAGGATGAGTTTGTACAGCAAAACACTCTGTAAAGGCTAAATCCTCGACAAGATTATCAAAACATAGCCTGAGAGGAAAGTCCCCAGCTGTGGTGAAGCTCACAGAGAGCGGGCAGTTCTCTGAGACCTGGCAGCAGACCCGAGGCAGAAAGTGATGTGAATCTCTGACAGACTATGTAAAAAACATGAGCTGCACCGACTGAGCAAATCCCCACCCCCAGCCAACACTGTGCATTTGGGGACCGGTACTGCTGTGGCTTGCAGTCTCTTGGAAGAGACAACAAGCCTAAAGGAGTGATAGCAGAGCAGTGCTGTGGGTGACAAAGGAGCCTCAACACAGCAGTGTGTGGAACAAATGCCAGCAGGTGGGATGTGGATTCATTTTCAGCTGGATGGGAGTGGGGAGATTATACTACATATTTTCACCCAGTGCAAAATCATAATGTAAACAAACTAGATATACTTAGTGCAACACAACATGGGACCATGCAAACTTGTGTGGTTGCAGAAGCAGGGATCTTACAGTACTGGATGAACAGCCATAGGTGGGAAAAGTCAAATAGTACAGTGACAGGAAAAGCCTGCCTGAGAGTCTGATATAGCCAGTATCAGTTCTGATAGCAAGTAGGAGAGGAAAAGGCCATATGCTAGAGAGATAGGGGTGGAAATGACATAAACAGCAGCTCAGCAGTACTCCCTTATGTTGCTTGGGTCTAGACCACTATAGCTGAGGTCACTCCAGTTCAATTTCTGGACTGCAGGACATTGAATCTCTCCCCAACCCTGAATCTTAGCCCTTCTCCAGGAAGCAGATTCTGCAAAGGGAACACACTGGGTTGGAGGATGTCTCTCTTCCCATGTTTTGACAGAGGAGAGAAGACTTTGCCTAAGAGCAGCCCTTAATTTTGGCTGTGGACCCTGTCCTTAGGAGACCCTTATTTCAAAGAGAGATGAGCAGAAGGGTGTCCTCTTTCCTCTTCAGCCTACTGTCTCCTGAAGTAGGACCCCAGACAAACCCAGTGCAGGGTCTGTGAGAAAGATAGAATAGACTGGAGAAGGTGATGTCTCCTTTGGAGGAGAAGGGAATGCTGGCACACAAAGCCCCTCAGGGCCCAAATCTGGCCAGCAGCTGCAATTGTCCCATTGGGACCTCTAGAAAACATGCAGTTTCAACAGGGAAATTAATGCTCCAGATGAAATGTGTGGAAAGGAGAGCTGAGAGAAAAATTAATTACAAATGGAATGCAATCATGCCATAGTAAAACTTCAGTGACATTTAATTTCTCCATAAACAGAGCATGGTTTTGTTCTCATGGTTAGCAGGGGATGGATTCAGGAAGCTGTATTAAGTTCTTGGCACTGCTTCTGATTCACTTAGTGGCCTTCAGGAAATGACTTAATTGTGGGGACTTGTGAGTGCTGAGCTTACACTGAGGAGCATTTCTTTCCTCTAAAGCAAAGGGGACTTTCTTGAGCAGGACAAGAGTTCTTCACCTCAGAGGATCAAGGTGTGTTCTTTGAAAAAAACGCAGTCCCCTTACCATTGTAGCTTGCATAAAAATTGAGTTCAAGAAGCCAGGGTGCTAGTATACTTACCACCTGCAAAGCAAAGTGGATCGTTTGCTGGGGATCTGCAAGGAAGCCAGCTCTAAAGGGCTGTAATTGAATTAAAGGATGGACTGGCTTTGTTGAAAGAAAGGGGAACAGAACCACTCAGGCATGTGGACTCACATTGTGAAACAAATTACAGGCTGACACATCCGCTAATAATCTGTGCTTTGGTGCAATAGACAGGAATAACTCAAAACCTCTGTGGCTGGCAAAGGGGAACTGAGAGTAATGGGGGAAGCTTGTTTCCGCTGAATCCCATCCCACACCCACTGACCAGGTCATCTGATCATCAGCTGGGGCTGGGTGGAGGGAGACACACCAGTGACAGGGCTGTGCTGGTGAGGCAGGTCCCCGAGGGGAACCACCTTTGGAACCAGACATATGAGTGTAGGGACTAAGGGGTTTATGGCTGGAGGTGAGGCAGATGCTGACAGCACTGGCGGGACTGAACTAAGATACCTGCCTGTGTCTGGTAAATTGTATGTGAAATCCAGCACACACAGAATATTGCCTGGACAGAGGTATATTCTCCTCAGAAACTGTTTCTCTGAATAGCTTCATTCCACTGAAAATGGAGAAGGCTCCTTCTGTTCAGGATGTTGCTCCATCCCACCGTGCTGCAGGGACGTGCAGTTCCCACCAGCACTGCCTTGATGTGGTCCTGTGAGCCCCCATGCTGGTGCTCCCATACGATGTACCCAGGCCACAGTGTTGGCCATCCTGCAATCTGTAGAGCTTTCCACAGTGGAAGGCTCAGGTCTGCTCCTAGGGATATCGTGGGACATTTCCTGTATTTTCACTGCAACTGGCTGCTTTTTTTCAGTGATTCTGGTTTGCACGCCAGGAAACTACTTACCATACGTGCCTAGATAAATCCCTTCTGAAGGGTGTGGGTCAGTGTTACACACTCTGGGAGTCCTGTCTGGCAGAGCTGGGCTGCACTGCAGCCATGTGATGTACATGTGGTCATGTAACATCTGTTTTTTCAGGCCAGAACAGTAGATATCCTAAATCAAGCAGATTTCCCCAGCTTTCCTGTGCCAAGACTCTGAAATCCATTGTGTTCCTCTTCTTACTCTGTGCTTTCACTTTCCTCGGATACCCTGTCCTTAGAAACAGGCAAGCGTGAAACAGCCAACAGCAAACATGAACATGAAGAAAATGCATCTGTTCAGCTGTGTTCAGAAGATCAGCCATATAAACATTGATAAAATTAATGGATTTGTTTCATGACACAGTCACCAAGCAATATTTATATTAAAACCCCAGTTACGTTTTTAAGATGTGGTACTTATTCCCCATATGCATTTATACACCTACATACACAAACACACATTGGTAGAAATTCTGTGTTCGTATTAAAGAGGTAAAAGAAACTGCTTGCTATATAAAACTAGAACATATATTCAAGTTGAGGAAGAAGTCTTCCTTGTCTGCACTCTGTGATATTTCTGGTTCTGTTTGGTGGCTTCATTCTTTTTTCCTGGTGTTCTTCAGTGCACTACCATTACCCTCTGAATTATTTACTGTATTTCCCTGGGTTTTGATATTATCCCATCTTCACAGACCGCTGGTGATAACATGCTTTAAGTGGCAGCATGATATACTTCCTAAATAGTCTCATTTTACTGGTCGTTTAACCAAAGATGTTTGAAAGTGTTCCTTTGCTTTTTTATACTATTGAGCTGTGATATTCCAGGAGCTCCAAAAAGCGATGACTTTTATAACTGTGCTAGGAACTGCTCTCATTGAAATAAATTGATTTAGGCTGATGCAAATGAGAGCAAAATTTGGCCCCATCTGTTCGAACATAATTTAGTTCCTAAATCTGAAAAAAACAGTCACTAAGAAATGACAGCCAGTATTTTTTTTTTTGTGAGAATTTGGTTTTATCACTTCTGAAAACTGCTGAAGCTAATAATGCAGACTAGCATGCTAAACATGTCGGTTTCATCCAGGATGATGCTGGTACTTTTCTTTCTTTATTTCTTGGGTAAGAATGTATCTAAAGTATTAAAATGGATGTTAGATTTATTTATTGGCAAAAAAGAGTAGTCTTCAACACTATTGTTTTTAGGGGAGATAATTAAAGGTGAGAAATAAAGAGACAACAGATGTAGTGCTTAAGCACTGAATAACATCACACTGTCTTAAACTAAAGAAAAACAATATATTTTACCTGAGCAAACTACCTGGATAGTCTCAAATCTACTGTCCTTCCTTCCCAGTGCCCAAAAGGGTTCCTCGTTGGGGTCTGCTCTGTGCTACTGTGCCTAACCTCTCTGCTTCGTGGTGAATAGGGTTCATGTGGTCTTGACATGCAGCTCACATCACTCCCTTCACTTTGGAGGGGTGCTAGAACTGCCACCAATAAATTTGCTAAAAGACTACGGGACAGAATTGTCCATACACGTGAAATTGCTCTGGGAACCAAGGGACATCTCAGTGCATTGCACTACGTTAGGGGACAAGCAAGTGCTGCCACGGGCAGCATTCCAAACACTGTGTCCTGGCAAAAAGGAACTCTCTTAAAAATCACAGACCATCTGTAGTTCAAAAAACCCCACAGATGGTATTAAGATGGCTCGCTGAGAGTGGTGGAATGCAGGTGTTTCCTCCCGTGGTTGTTCTTGCACAAATGTGTGTCAGTTTGTGCAATGCCACCTTTCCCTTGTGGCACAGTCTCACCAGTTGCACGAGATCAGGTGCAGATGAATAAAAAAGAGTCAGGTGCTCTGACCAAAGTTTCCAAGCCTACACATACACATCAGATATGAGCAGCCTGATCTTCCAGAAGACACTCTATATTTCCAACTCCCCTTGAAGTAAATGGAGCTGCTGCAGTTTTCTTTGGCAACGGGAGAAAGAGCTCATCTTTTGTGCAGATGAGGCACCTCATACTGACTGAGGTGCCCGGTTACCAAAGACCAAGTGTGGACCTCTCCAGTCTTAGTGTTTACCAAATGCCATGAAAAAACCAAAACCCAGAAAGTACATCAAAGTTTTGGGGGTTTGGGGGTTTTTTCTTAGGAATGAAGATCTGTAGTAGTTGGATTATCACTCATCACCAAACATCTTCAGACCAGGGAAGAAGAGGCTTAGGAATTGGACTTTGCATTATTTGCCATGCAAGGGGTATATATTCCTTATCCTTTTGAAGAATAGAGCAAATTCAGGACTATAGCGTTTGGATTCCAGGTAATTCTACGGTAATGAAAAGGCTCAGTTTTGTAATATCAGCATATGGCTATTTACACTTCTCCTCAAGAAGATCTTCTCGAAAGTGTTCCTCTCTTCAGAAATTATACTTTATGAAATGTCAAACTCATAAGTGAAATAATTTATATATAATGTGTGTTTATAATACAAGAATGCATTAAACTTCACAGATTCCAGAGGATATTTTTATATAAAAGTACGTGGTGGAGAAAGGTACAGAATTTGGGTAGTGTCATAACTGAGGTGCAGTCGCTTGTTGACTCTGAGTAAGCCAGAGCTCCTGTGAGTGCTGAGATATTTCTTGTTAGAGTATCCATGAGGCCCCTCATGCAAGGAAAATTTATTTACCAGCACTCAGGATACATGCAGAATATATGCCTTATTTTGTTCCTCCATCTTTGTACAGAAAGTAGTCATTAAAAACCTTTCTGATATAATTAGTACTCCATCAAATTCTCCAGGAGTTCTCATTGCTCTTAAGCACCCAAAGTAATTACTGTGCTGGGAACTTGCCATGACCATGAGCTCACCTTGAAATCAAATTACTAATAGCAGGACTGATTCTCACTTGAGGCAGTTTTTAGAAAACTGTGACTGATTGCTCCGAAAGCTACCGATAAAAGAAAAACCACATGCATCATCCTGCCTTCTTGCAGTGACCAGAGTCCTGGTTACACAAAGAGATGTGTTACTGCTGACCATGTGTGAGGAGGAAACGTGGGAACTGCAGTACCTGTGTGGAACCCAGGAGAGCCTGCAGACACAAAGACTACAGATACAACAGGAAAATAGTTACCATTACAGGAAAATAGTTAACATTACAGGTGTGTGCCTTCCTCTGACTAAGCCCTCTCAGCTGAGATGTCTACTATGTGCAATCTTAATTTGCCACCACCTCCTACTGACCTGAGTTATCTTTAAGGGCAGTTTCTGCTTCTCAGCCAGGCAGAAAGGAAATGTAGCCTGTTGCCCTGGAATTTTGTAAGCCTTCTGGTTTTAACCTTGGAGTCAGATTCTTTTCACACGGATTTATGTAAATAGTAGCCAATGTTTACTTAACGGTATTTTCTGTTTTTCATTCCTTTTGTGATATGACCACTTTGATGAGCACCTTTCTTGTCCAGTGAGATGGAGAAGGAAGTGACATGCTCTCCAATCCCTTGTGGAGTTGGGATGTGTATAAGAATAAGATAATGTCAATAAATCGATGTCATTTCCTCCTTTCTGCTGAACCTGGCAGGTGTAAGAGCCTCTTTATTGTGTCTCCCCGGACACAGTAGCCCTTTATCTGGGAAGGCCACTGCATCCAGGAAAGTGTCCAAGTACCAACATGTAAACTTCCTACACTTGCAGAGCTGCAAGTGGAGCAAGTTGGTCACTAATTCCAGAAACTAAAGGCCCAAGTATTTGGATACTTCAGAGAAGAATGTTTGGCCAAATGCAATGGAACAAGCCTCTCCATCTATAAGCAATCCTGTAGGGTCTTCAGTGAGTTCAGAGGTGTTAGGTACTCAGTTCCCTGAGCTGTCTCCTGAATGCTTATACATGGGGCAACCCAGAGAAGCCACTTTACTTGTCCTGGAAGGATGGAAAACTTCAAATACCTCTAGGTTCAAACACATCTGGAGTCAGAAGGCTGATAGAAACCAGCATCAGTGTGATACAGGTGCCTCCAGCTGATCTGCCAAAAGCATGGATCTGTTTCAGTTCTCAACAGTTTGTGTATTAGTTGAACCTGTAGAAACTTAAGACATTTTGTTTTTCTGAATCATAAATGCATGATACCTACTTTATCAAGCAAAAGATTAGCCACAAACTAATGGGCGTGATTTACTTCATCTGGGAATCATACACACTTGGGGTTATACGATGGGTTATATGCACATCCCTTAAGGCCTATTAAAATTGATTTCACAGTTTAGGTACTGAATAGATTCAGGCAAATGATCAGGGCAGATTTTCCACAGATTTAATAAAACAAATAGCCTTTGGCAACTGGATCACTGAATAAGAAGCATTAATTGAAAACCTACCATTAAATGTGATTGTTAGTATGCTGCCTGCACAGCGTCAGAGAATCAAAGATAACTTCTGGGAAACCCTTTAAATCCTGGATGTAAAATGAGTGTGAAAAGACCAGGCCTAAACTGAGGACAATACTATACAGGCGACCTGCCAACAAAGTTTGCAGATCACCCAGCAAACTGAAGTTGGACATGTCCTGGCAGATAGAAAGAAAAGTGGAGCTGAAGCCAATTTTTCTCAGTATTTATCAACACTATTATAGCACTGTAGCAAGAAAAAAGATGAAAAAGATTTCTAGTTAGATGAGTGACAGGGTTTCTTTACATCTTTCTTCCCCTAAAATATATGCCAGAAAAGTGTCAGCTGAGACATCTGGGAAATCCTGAAGGACAAACTGTTCAAAAAGTTTAGCCACAATTCCTGAAATCTAGATAAATCATGGTTTAAGTGATATCAAAACCTCAGCAAATGAAGCTGTATCTGGACCAACAGGCTCCAGTGAGCCAGACTTTTTATTTCAGGCTTGAGTGACCAAAAAAAATAACCAAACCACTGAGGAGGAGAGAGAGGAAAACACTTTTATAAAATCATAGAATCATTTAGGTTGATGCCTGTTTCCTTGGCATAAAAATACCTTTGGAGGGACTGGGAGGTCCTTCACAGCCAGACAACAGCCGGCACCGTTGATAAGAGTGCAAACTGCCTTCTGTGACCTGACATGTGTTTTATTTCTGGTGAGGGGATGAAAGCACTTGTGATGCGCTATGACATTTCTGTCAGTCCTCAAAATGCACTTGATGTTCCCGCAGAGAACATCATGTCTGTGCTGTGCAGGGGGATGGGAGGGTCTAGCCCCTTCTCTCTCTCTCTCTCTCTCTCTCTCTCTCTGCTGCCCCTGCAGCAGAGCTGCAGCAGATCTACATCCTTTGAGGGTCCCTGGCAGGTGCCAGCGGGCTGAGGTGGCACAGGGGACAAATATTGCTGCTGCTGCTATTCCTCAATATCATGTCCCCTTCACTTGAAGAGAGAAGGGGTGGGATGCAGCCTTCCATGTAATAGAAATTCAGTATGCTTGAGAACCTTTTGCAGCCTTTTCTAATCTCAGTGAGGAAGCCTCATTACAGCAGTTATTTTGCGATCCCGCGAAAGCCAGAAATACATTCACAGAGGCCAGAGCTGCCCAGCCCTGTCAGCACTCTATCAGACAGTGTGGGAAACAGCACAAGTGGTGAAAAGTGAGCAAAAAGCTAATGCTCCTTTGGAGCCCAGTAATCCCTTCTCTTGCATTGTTCAAAGCCCAGATACGCACTGCTTTTCCTAGACAGACAGGGTCACATCCTCAGCTCCTATCAGCTGGCGCTGCTCCGCCAACCGCAGTGCAGCTGACGCAGCCGGGCTAATTTGCTCCCACCAAGGATTTGACCTGCCGTTTTCTTCCTGACAGCATCCCTTAAAAGATACATGATGTTCTGCAGGGCCAGGCTAATCTGCTTGTGGAGGAGCCTCCATTGTTCAGCCTGCCGTCCTTATCACCCGCTCTGGCCGGAAAAGAAGCCCAGGCTGGATGCTGGTGACAGCCCCCTTCAAGCGTGGGTCTTGCTGAGACTCTGAGAAGCCTCATGCTGCAGAAAGCCCCCAGGAAGATGGGAAACAGCTGTGGCTATGAATCACCCTAGAAACAAACGATTCGCTACGGGTAAATTTGTGGAAATGGCTTGGTACTGTAAAGTGTGACAAAGGCTTTTATCCCAGAGCAACGGAAAACCTCACAGCACCCCCACCTCCCTCTTTCCATGCCATCTTGGAAGTATGTTAATTATTGCTCTGGGTGTGAATGCTCCGTGTCTATAATAAGTCACTCTAAACAAGCAAGTCCACTGCCCTTTCCATGCAAAACAATGCTAGATTATATAGAAAAGACTGCTGAAAATGTCTGACAAAATGTGATTTTAGTGGTCAGAGAAAGCTGTGATTCAGCAATATCTGATGGACTTGAGAGTGGGTGATTATTTAATTAAAAGTGTTTCCCTGTTGTGCTTGCTGCAGCAGGCATCAATACAGCGAGGACAGGCAGTCCTGAAGAGCTCTTAGGCTCTCCTAGCAATGTGTTGGGACAGGAGGCATGCTGCTGCTCTAAAAACCCTCACTCTATGAAAAACAATTTCTTGCTTCCCTGCTGAAAAAGCAAAAAAGATTGGTAAACACTTTGTCCCTACCATCATCCACAATGTGTGAGAATGCTCTGGCCCCAGGAGTTGGTATATAGCTTTAAGGAAACGATTTAGGACTGACTGACTGGCAATGTTATTGATGGAAGTGCTACCTTGTGATGATCCAGTAGTGATTGTTGGCATTCCCAGATCCTTCTGCGTCCCCTCGTATTTCACAAGGGAAAAAATTCTCTTTGCAAAGTTGAACTTCACAGTTAGAAACAGGATGGGAGTTTCACTTTTCTCTGAACTGCATGTTTCTGAGTGATGCCATGGGTTTCCTGAACTTTAGTTAACATTAGATCATCTTGCTGTTCTAAAGGACAGAGAAGTCTGACTTAAACAAATGAGTCCAGAACTGGACTGCTTTTTATCATGCTGGTTTTTTCTGTTCCCATTTTATGGCCCTGAATTTTCAAGGGCACCTTTGAATTAATCTCTTCAATTTGTTTTAAGGCCTGCCTGAATTTTCCTAATGGGCTGAAAATGTATATAGAGAAGCCAGGGTAATAAGTTCACAGGGAAAGGTATTGCATCATGTTATTGTACAGGAAGCACAGAGGTATGCTGAGTTTTTCCTTACAAAGACTAGACACCGCTTTATATAAATAACCTTGAAGTAAGAGCATTACCTTAGCAAGAGCTTCACCAGTACCTCCTTAAATGCCTATTAGCAGACTGTATGTACGATATGAACTGCAACAACATCACTACAATTTTACTTGGCTATTCCGAAAGAGAATGCAGGCTGGGACTAACAATTATACTAATGCACTGTGTTGGTTAATTGAAGGAATTTATGACATAAAATAAATGTCAGAGTTCAAAGCCAAGTATGTGTGTGTGAGAGAGAGAGAGAATGTATGCAGGTAGGGTTGTAGTCAGCTGCAGCACTAAATACAACCCTCTGTGATTTTACATCTGGGAAAATATCCAGAAATCCTTTCTAAGCAGTAAATTATAGGCTTGTGGGACAGCAATGATATACAAGCAAAGCAGCACCTGTAATGAGCTTGCAACCATCACTGAGACCTGGGAACCTTAATGCCCATTAATCTGGGAAGGAAGAGTAAGAATGTGCCAATGATGCTAGAAAGACTCATAACATACCCATCTTGTCCTCCACCTGAGTAAGTGCACAGGCTGTTAATGAGAACACCAAATTTTTTTCCCTATCAGCTTCCTGAAAAGTATTTGCTAGCCAAAAGTAGTTCGCAGGGTCACGGTACAATAATTTTCACTAGTCATTACTGCTTCTGTCAGCTTGGTGACTGTATTGTGAGCTTGGAAGTGCAGTTCAAAAAAAATAATTATGACAGTATGTCTTGATCAGTGTTGACTCATCAGTTGCTTGGTATGCAAAAAATGTTGTCATCCATAATTGTTTCTGTGATACTGTGCTCTGAGAAGAATATCCCTCAAAGGAAACCCTTGGGAGAAAACACTACTCTCAGCTTTTATGATACTAATGTGGCTTGGACTAAATTGATCAAACTCACATTCCACAGAGTAGCTTAAAGGGACCATTTAGCATTATTCCCAGCTGGCAGCTTGTTCTGTCTAGTTTGTAGATTAGTAAAATGTTTTCCTTGTTTTGGTTTATCCTGCATTTTAGCCTATATTAATGTTTAAATTGACTTGGAACAAACAAGTTCCCTTTGGTGACAACAAAGATGTTTTAATGAAACTAAAGCAAAGTAAAGGCCAACTTTGGGGTTTATGCTTCCATCTCCTACTTAATACATATTGACTTTCTCGTTACATCTCCCAGAGAGAAACTGGATGTCCAAGTTGGTGTGAAGTGCCACGTGAGAAAATGGCATTGTACTGTTTGGTGAAGAAGTCTCTTATGCAAAGGCTTTGATCAGCAAAGCACTTCAGTAGGTACCTAACTTTCAGCACCAGGAGTAGGCTCCGGGTCCTTTAGTGCTCTGTGCCTGTGCTGCACTCACAGTTCCCAGGGTGGGTGTGTGGGTCAGAAGAGCACATAACCTCACTCACGGTCAACAAGGCACGTCTTCATGGCAGAGACTGCCTGGCAAACTCCCCTCTGCGAGGTCACCTAGAAGGCACTCTTTGCCCAGCCCCTTCAAAGAGCGCTCTGTACTCTCAGCGCATGCAGAGCTCGGTTTCCAAGCCTCTGGCTTATGAATTACATGACTTGGATTGCTTGGACAAATGGCGTGATTGATGAAGGTTCTTTGGCTCCTGTGGTTCCTGCGTGTCCATGGGGTCAGTCAGCCAGCTAGCTCCTGTCTGCACCCCGTGTGTGCTACAGGGGTGGCACAAGGAATACGTCTGGTAGTGAAACCCTGTAGCTACGGAGCAGAAGGATGGTCTTGGAAACAGTTCCTCGCTGTTCTCACTGAAAGGCTTCTCCAACAGCGAGACAGCTCAGATAGCTCAGAGAGCAGCAAGAGCTCCAGTCCTGCACTCCAAAAATGCAAAGTCCTGGCACCTCCATGGAGCCTGGGGTGCAGGCAGATGGGAGCTCTGCTTGAAAGATTTCATGGGTAAGGACAGCAGGGCCTGTGATGTCAAAACATGGAAAAGAAGCCATGCTAGGCAATACTAGGGTCAGTGCATAAACCTTTTCACATCATGTATTGTTTTCACTCCCACACTGGATGTGCCCATTAGATGCTGCACCAGCTACCACAGGGTACATCATTTAAAGGGCTCCAGTGCATATACTGTACACAGGATGCCTGTTTTATACAGATTAGAGCCAGGGAAATAGCTTTCACAGTAAAAGGGTTTTGCTAGAACCTGAGGCATTTGTAGGTAGCTTTCAGTTCACAAAATTCTGCTTATTGAGGCCAGGAGAGTTTGCTTTAGAGTAATCAGCAACTTAGGCCAGAAGGGGCTGGTCTGGTCCTGCACATAACACAGACCAAAGAATGCCCCTCTCTTAATTCCTGTGCAGAAATCATTAGCAGTGTTTGGTGCTAGAAAAACAACCAATTATAATGCTAAGCTTTCCAATTGTGGAAAATCCACTACAGCCCTCGTTAATGTTTACTTACCTTCACTGATAAGCAAAAATGCCTTAGCTAATTTGTAGTCTGAACTCGTCTGGTTTCAACCTGCATCCACTGAGTCTTATTATACCTTTCTGTTCCAGAAGTGCCCTTATATATGAAACTGCAACATTAGCTAGAAAGAAAAAAAGCACAGCGGTGATATTTCATGGGAAATTAAGGTTCAGAGAGATAATGACGATGCTCCTCCAGTGAATACATGTAGCAGTGCATGTCACCTTGCAGAACACAGCCTGGAGCTGCATTTTTGGGGTAATATACGTCAATCTCCTGGGACAGGAATTACATTCTCTACTGGAGTCTAACGTCAATTACAGTCACTGTCTTTTAAGATGTTAAAACTACAAAAAGGGTCAACATATGAAATATTCATGCTGACATTTCCTTATAGCACATGCTTTCCTGGAGCAGCCATTTCCTTAGCAATAGCTCTGTATCATACTGTGCTCCCCTGCTGCCACTCTCCCCCTAAGCCCTGTCAATTCACCTGCCCTCGAGCCTCCTTTGGCCCCTTTCCAGGAGAAATTCTATGATGTTTCTTTCGCTACTGCTCTGCTTGGATTGCTCTCAGCCCATGCAGTCTGTAACCTGCCTGTGTTTCTAAGCCTGTGCGATTCTGTCTGTGGGTCTCTGATGCCCAGCACTATCCTGACCCCCATTCTTGATGCCCAGGACTATCCTGACCCCCATTCTTGATATAGTTTCACTGCACCACACAGTCAAAAAAGTTCTATCAATAAGCAGTTTATAGAATGCATTATGCAACAAAGCAGAGTGCAAAACAAAGGTCCTTACAGCTTGCAACAGGAGAAATTATCACAAAGCTTAGATTAATTCCACATGCAAATATTTGCATTCTGAAATGTCTAAAGCACTTCCTTATATGAATGTTTTCTTTCAGTAAAGTTGCATAGGAAATTTATTTATGTAAATGTCTCTCTGCAAAATCTTTCCCATTTAGAAAATTGGCCCTTTCCAAAAAATATAACACAACAAAACAATAACTGACAAAGTATCTTCCAATATGATTATGCCTAATTATGTTTGGCGAACTCATGCTAGAGGGTTTCTATTTTTTCCTTTGCTAACAACCATATGTGCTTCTGGTGATTGATAAATAACATCATCCTGATTGAGAAGCGATTGCTATTTCACATAGTGGTTCCAAATTTAAAGTATTTCATTTCCTAATGTAACCTTGGGTATCCCATCATGCTGTACCGCACACTGCCCTATGTTTTGAGCACTTCCTTTAAAAATCACAATATAAGGAATATTTTCTGAGCGTCTGTCACTTCTTCTCTTTGAGGTTGAAACTTTGCGGAAGAGGTTGGCAGAGATGTTCTAGTGATAGCTGTTGTCTGCACCACACATTTCCTCTTTTCTCCCACTCTTTTTTGAGAAAAAAATTTTCACTGCAGAGTTATCCCAAATTCTTCTGAACATATAGCTGTCATCTTTTTCGTTTTATTCACTCAAGCCTGAAATTTGTAAGGGTCATAAATCAGGGCTTGTTTATCTGGGGAGAATTATGGGGTCAGACCTGGCTTTAAGTTGCTTCTCTTTGATGGTTGTGCTGGACTAGCTCTTATATGAGTGTTTGTGAGGTGATATCCTGACAGTGAGAGGGGCTGATGTGTTGTGTTTAGAAAAGAAGTACTTGGGCAGCCTGCCCAGACACACAGGTTTGCCGTGGGCAAGAGGACAAATTCCACATTAATCCAAACGTGCAGATATGATGATTGGGGTCACTGGAAAAGTGGGTGCATGCCACAGCGCCAGGAAATGTGGCCTTCAGTCTCCACTTAGCCATTATGCTGATAGATGCCTGTGAGGAAGAGCCTTGCTGCATCACACCTTTGCTCCATTGCATCCTCCCTTTAGCCTCCAAGACATACTGAGATCACCACCTGTTTGGCGAGGGCACTGTTTTACATTCTGTATTGCTAGGAAGATGATGCCCTGGTTTTGGCGGGGTCTTTGAGGTGCTGCTGAAATAAGAACAATTAAAAACAAAACAACAGCCTCGAGCACACTGAAGCGATAAAGCAAGTTTGTTCAGAACAAGTTCTCTCACAGAGGGATACAGGGATTGCTTGTATTACCCCTAGGTAAAGCACTCAGCACTTGCATCCTCTGTGCAGAAAAACAAACTGACCCAAATTCTTTAAAATTACTTTCATTCAAGAACCACAGTTGACAGCAGAGCCATGCACCAGCACTGAGGAAAGCAGCATCAGAAGTCCTTTCTGCAGTTTGTGGGGCAGCCCCGGTCCTGTTGCTTGTTCCCTTCCCAGCCCCGCGGGGCTCTTGGCAGGAGAGCTGATGTGCACTAGTGGGGCACAGGGGGCTGGCCAGGCTCTCTGATCGGTGGGCACTGGTGTTCTGCCCTCTGCCAGGAACTCGGGCACAGCTCAGGCACATGCCACTGCTCTGGTCAGGGTTTAGGAATGCCGAAGTTCCATTTTCCCTCCTGAGCTGCTGTGCCTCAGTCAAACTTAGACATGAACATGAGACCTGAACATATCTGTCCAGCTTGCTTCTTTTAGTTAGCTCTAGCAGCACCTGGTGAGTCACCTGAGCCTGCTATGTTTGCTCTCGCACTCATCTGTGCAAGAGCAAAGCCACATCACAGATGCCTATCAGGTATTTTGTATGCAAAAGGTACCCTGGAAGACACAGCCAAATGCCCTATCACCAACCCAGCAAGGGGAAGCCAAGCAGCCTGCATGAGTCATTCTTTGTCAGGAAACAGATTTGCTTTCCACTCCTAGGTACTCACTGGGGAGAAAAGGGAAAGCTGCAGCCTGTGCTTCTAGCTAGCCCTCTGGTAAAGTCTCTGAGCTGGTGGCACTTGGGTGGCTTTACAAACAGTGTGGGGCTCTTCCCATCAGTTCAGAAGCTCCTTCCTCCCCAGAGGAAGAAATGTGTTAATTAAGCTGGCAAAGCTGTGCAAGCTGGGCTGTCAGGCACTTACAAACTGCTTCTTCTGATCCTCCCAACAAAGGGATGTCTCAGCACTGTCAGGCCTCAGTTGGTAAATGATGAACAAAGTGCTCCTTTGCACTCAGGATGTGCTCAACTCCAGAGCTTTGCTTGTTCAGTAAACAGGTTTCTAATACTTCTGCCCGAATTTGTCTCAGGAATATAACAAGCAAGGGGCAGTTGCAAAGTCTGTAAATTCCCAGTGTAATTCCTGGGGCTTATTTTGGTATCAGCTCAGGCTTTTAACTAGCAGCAACTCTCAAAATTTTCAGATCTCAAGATCAGAAAACAAAGTGAAAACTAGAGAAACTGCTTCTAGTGAATGACCCCACATGACCGTCCACCCTACAATGACCAAAAATTAACAGGTTTTTCATTTTAAATCTTCTCTAGTCCTTCCTCTTTTGTTGCTATTGATGTGTAATCAACAGCTCTGTTGTTCAAGCTTTTAAATCAGACACACCTTTGAAATTTCATCTTTGCTTTCTCAGCACGTCCAAGAACTTCCTGGAAGTATTTAATGCTTGTAAATACAGTCCTAGAACACAGAAAACTAAAATACTATAAGGTGATCCGGCAGAGATCCATCTGGCTCAGTGTCTTGTTTCTGACTTTTGGCAGTAATGCAAACCACACAAAAATGCTTCCCTGAACTACTTGCATAGGCACCAGCAATGTGCTGCAGAGGGATTTCCTGACTGATAGACAGTGCCTTTTCAAAGACTAGCTCTTCATGGCTGTTTTCTGCATTTATTCAATTCCCTGTGTATTTAGCAAACAAATGTTATTGTCCCATTGTCATGTGACAGAGAATTTAGTTTTGTTTGTGGCACGCGTCCATAAAAGCATGTTTTTAATTCAGTTCTTTCTTTAAAGGGCACTCTTCCTTTATCAGTTTATTAACACTGGCAGGAGGACCAGAAGGGACTGCACTACAGATCTGAATCCTTGGAAGGTGGCCATCTGACTCCAGTGTCACCTTCAAGCAGCAAACGACCAGGAGTTGGGAAAAAGTAAAAAGTATGTGAATGTGGGACTTTGGGTCAGGAAAGCAGTGGGGTATGAACACCTGCCAGCAACCAGATGTCAGAAACTGTAAGGCAGTTGAACTGTAAGACTAGTTGAAAGCCAGACAGGAAGAAGAATTTGGGAGACTTTCTGATTGACTTTTAATAGATTGACAAGGGTGGGAAGAGCAGATAGGCGCAATGTGGCATCTTTGGACTCACTATCCCGACAGGCTGAGAGATGTGGCAATCTGCAGAAAAGGGATCCTGCATAAAATGAACTTGGTATGGTGGAACTCGATTTGCTTTCTTGAAACTGTTGAACTGTTGGTTTACTGAAACATGGAAATATCAGAGGCCATTGCAGTTGAGTAATACACTGCTGCTTGCAAGGAAGAGCTCTAGATAGTGGTATTGCAGTTGGCCCTCCCGAAGAAAAATGTGTGGAGACATAAGTGGTGTTACAGAAGCGGCAGGAGGAAACAGAGCAGAGAAGATGTGATGTTGTCTGTCTTGCCTGCCAATAGAGTAACAGAGGTCACTGTAGGGATTTCTAAGAGTGGAGACACCATGGAATAAAATGGCAGCAAAATAATGTAACCTGGAAGCACTCACTGATGTGTTTAAAGGACGGCCTTACATCAAGGACAAGGAAGGTCTTGGTTACAATGATGTAGGTGACACTCAGTATCCTAGATGTCTGTGTTTGGACTACTCTGGTTGGGGAGACAGTCCCAAAAATATGTGGAGGTGACAGGAAAACAGGCTGGATGAAAAACCATCAGTACTGGCTGAAAAGTTGTGAAACTGAGAAATAACTATTGTTAGGTAAAGCGTTTGAGATTAGACGGTACTTGAACACCATGGATCAGGAGTGACTGAGAAGGAAGGAAGGGGGTAAGGCAGCCAGATCCTGGACCCAGAGACCTCTGCATTCGTACTCGAGAATCAGAGACACAGCATTAAAATAACAGATACCAGTGTGGGGAAAGACATGTAGTCCTAGAAGGAACCAAGTTCATTATGAGGTACTTCCTTAGAAGCTCAGCAGAAGGTCCTCAAAACAAGAAGCAAAGAGGCAGGTGTGAGCAGTCAGAATAAGTGCCCTGCTGTGGTTGATATCACCCGGCTGCCCTCACAAGAGGGAGGAACAACCCTTGAAGTATATGCCTTTCCCAGAAATAACCATTTCTCTGGAATTAGAGAATAGAGAAATGGGAGTGACCATGGTCCAGGTGGGAGGAGATGTGTGGGGCCTCCAGGTATAGGGAGAGAGATGGGGGCGTCAGCCCACCACAACTTTAGCAGGAGGTAGGTTCCAGCTTCTGGCAACTGCCCTGCAGGGATTACTCCAAGTAAAGCATAAGCTGAGATCAGAGGTTGGCAGGGCAGCACCTGTGTGTGGTGAACAGTCAGAAGGTCAAGCACATTTGAGTCTAGCCAATTCCTGAAAGAAGAGCTTGTTGTATACCTTACAGAGATCTGTTTAGACAGGGGGACAAAGTAATCAGGCTGAAACTGGCCTCCTTTAGGGTACAGATAAAATCAAGACTTCTTGCTTCTTGGAGAAGCAATTGGAGAAGCAATTTTGCTAGTGGCTCTCCCAAAGTGAGTTATCTCATACCTTCATTGCTGTTGCCATCAGGCTGTGAAGCTGTCTGCTTCACCTCCATTTCAGTTCCTCACAGTTTGTCTCTCAAGTGTTTTATGTACAAAGATTCGACGACACTAGAAGCACATAGTTCACATCAAGTACAGTCTTGCTTGTTTTTATAGCAACAGATAACAATCTCACTCCAAAGAGTGGAAACATTATTTCTGACTAATCAGGTCACACAAGATAACTTGCATGCTACATTCATTATACCATGATTACTATTAAGCATTGCCCCATATGGAGAATATATTCAGCAAACTCACTCAATTCTTTTAATTGTGCCTATAAAAGTGTGTAATGTCCTCATATAGTTGATGCATTGTCATGACCATGGTGCTCTGAAGGAGAGAGATTCTATTCTTGCACACTGCTAATTGCCACAATATACCATGGATGTTGCCGTAAGTAATAAATTCCTGAAACTACCTCACTGGGATTTGGTCTTCTGTATGTTATACTGTAAAAAATCAACTGAATGGCACCATATATATTTGGGGAAAGAGGCACACTAAGTGAATCACATTTTACTTTTCTATTACAAAAAGGCTTGCAGAAAATACTGCTTAACACTGCAATGCTGTCTTGATACTGTCACACTCAGTTGTGTCATGTATTTTCGCAGATAAACAGGAGTCTTTTTAGCTGGCTTTCAACATTTCCGGACAAGCACTGCAAGCTTGAATTGAAAGGGCTGAGTCCTTCCAAAGTTCCTAGATCGCTTTCTCTACGCTCAGATGCTGTGGTTGCTTTACCTCTTAGATGCACAAAAAATCACAATTCTTTAAAAACTTTCTGCCAGTCATGTTGTTTGTTCTCAGAACTCCAAATTGATAAAATAAATATTTTCCTTCATTTCTGCATAGAAAGAGGGGGAAAAAAGTTAAATACCTTCTTTATACTCAAGAAAGCAATTAGTTGCATTCTGCCAGACACACACACCAATTGTGGGGAAAGAGAAAAATACAGGCAGAGGTAACTGACAAAGCAACAAGCAACAGATTTATCTTTGTAGGGGTGTGTAAAACAACTCCTCACAATTTTAAAACTCACCATTATATTGTTGACCCT
Source organism: Platysteira castanea (assembly GCA_013397175.1). Taxonomy (NCBI): domain Eukaryota; kingdom Metazoa; phylum Chordata; class Aves; order Passeriformes; genus Platysteira; species Platysteira castanea. The sequence goes on along the minus strand of VYXC01011827.1, from coordinate 2,629,483 downwards.
TCAAAGTAGCTTGCACTGAATATCTTTGTTTTTCTTGTTCACTGAGTGGACTCATGATTCTGGCATGTTGAAAACTCTTTATTGACCCACTGAGAATGCAATTTATTCCTGAGAAGACACCATGAAACTAGACATGTAAAAGAGTTTTGTGACTGGAATAGTCTTGTAATGCTTGGCAGGAATGGGATTTCTTACCTGGGTGTGACAGAAATAAGCTGCATGCAAACACTAAATTCTCTGGTTTTTTAATGTTAAAGGGAGATTTTGTTAGAGGGCATGCAGTCAGTTTTGGTACATAATTTTTTATATGCTCTCTTTTCCTCACTTGATTTTCCTGCAGGTAGACACACACACAAAACCAAAATAGGAAAGCATGACAAATGGATTGCATGACAACAGATTTATCTCTTGTTGGCTTCTTGTAATCATGTGAAAGTCATCTTGATGAGAAAGCACATACATCCAGCCACACTTTGCATTTTGAATAATTATATATTGGAGTTTTCATAAATTTGTGTGCTCATGCTTTTTCCCCCCTCTTCATATTGCTTTCCTCAGCACCTGGACCTTGGTGAGGACGTACATGACACTGGCTGCTGGACTCTTTCAGACCCCAGGGGCCCTTTCAGTCTGGGGGTCCAAGCCCACCTGCAGCAGTACCACGCACTGACAGCACTGCCCCCAGCCTCTCCTGGAGCTCTCACCTCCAAAGCATCTGCCAGCTCTACACGTGTTTGTATCTTTGCTGCCAAAATCCTTCTAAACATGGGTCACTTTCATTCCTTACTCAAGGTTAGGATTTGCTGATTGGGAGCAAATAGAGTGCTAGCCCTGAAGACTGCTGGATACACACCCAGGGTCAAACCACACTAGGTTGCCAAGCAGTCAACTGCACCCAGAGGAGGATATTGAGAGGACAGGGAAGAGGATAATTGTACTCTGCTTTCTTTCCCCAAATAAGCCCTCTAGTTCTCTTATATTGCAGAGAAGTGGCATAAAGTAGAAGAGATGGGCTTGGTAAAAAGCCTGGGACAATGCTTAAAAATGCCAGTGGAGATGGAGGGGAAACACTGTGCCTCTCACTGTCTTCAGGGATTTCTACACAAGAAAGCCATTGAGGAAAAGGCAGAGATAACTTCTTCAAGCGAGACTGCCTGCAAGCTTTTTGTGACCATTCCCATTCAAGGAGACAAGAGACATGCAAGTTTTACGGGAATACCTGAGTGTGCATTCCAGTTTGCTGAGTTTTATTTCTGCTGCTGTGCTAAGCACCCAATTCTCCACCAAAAAGGGGCATTTTTTTCATGAGGGTCACAAGCCTTAAACCTCACTTAAGCATGAAAGCGAACAGATTGATAACTTGCAGCCCCTGAAGACTTTTCCCAGTGCCTGAAACTAAGGCTCTAATAAAGAAAGACTGGGATTAGAATATGAGTGCTTTCTCTTTAGAGTCTCACAAAGTCTTTCAGTGCTGGCCCTGCTTAGTTTGCTTCTATGCATCTATCTTAAACATTCGCAAGTTATTTTAATGCTGGGTAGGAACAAAATATGTATGAGGCATCCTTGTACGAACAAAAAGTTGTAGGCAGTGTCTGTACTACATAGCTTGAAATAGAGGTAGATCAGATATGAATGGGGTAAGGAACGAGGTATATAAGGCATAAGCAATGAAGTTCACAGGAATGATGGCAAAAAGTATGATGTTGGCTTCGCAGGTGTTCTTCCCCTCTTTTCTGAAGGGTTGAATTAGAAAGAAATCAGATAAACAGAAAGCAAATTGTGAAATGAGGATGACTAAATAGGAAAGGTGAAAAAAAGGAAAAGAACAAATCAACAAATGAGTGGTACAGAGGTAAAGCAATCATGACAGAGGCAGCGCACAGCAGAGAAAGAGTGATACGAAAGTTAAACATTTTCCAAGAATCCATAAAACCTTGCTTTGGTTGTTCTCATCAGCCAGAGTCTCAGGCTGGTTTCTTCTAGCAGTTTTTCTGTAACAGTGGTGAAGGGAGAAGACCACCACCCAGGTCTTTTTGCCCTAAAAATTATGTCTGTGTGTGCTGAGGAAAGACAGATGGTAGATTGAGATGCCTCAGTTGTGGGTGAGGGTATATAGACCTATAAATCATATAAAAGTTTGAATCAGTTTACTCTGCAAAGTTGTGCATAAAAGACAGCAAAGTTAAAAATAAATAAAACCCTACTTCATGTATCAAGGGATGGTGGTAACATTATGGCTTTTAAATTAAAAAAAAAAAACCAAAAAAACCCCAACCATTGGATATTAACCAATTGACTAAATTTTCCATGTTGGAAAGTAAATAATAGACCTTTGAGGAGGTTAATAGCCTAACACAGAGGCTGGGAGAACAGACAGCCTGGAAAGCTTTCAAGCTCTGTGAGCTCCTTTGCCTCAGGATATCCATGACTTTGAGCCCAGGGTATCCTGTTAAGCCAAAGAAATAACTTGACCAGTTATTAGAGAAGGAGACCAAAAAGGAACCCAGCTGGCAACACATCACATTTCTGCTTCTTCATCCATTTTCATTTTTGCTTCCTGCTCCTTTTCTGTTCTCCTCATTTTTTATCTGCCTCTTAAGGAACATGTTTAGCCTTACTGTCCAAGATTAAATCTTATTCCAACAGAGCTGTGAACCCATGAGAAGAAATGATTAAAAAAAAAAAAAAAACCACACAAAAATCTTTGCTTCAGTGGGATTAGTATGTATTATGCAATGGATGAACTGACTGTGCTATGCCTTTGCTTTTCTTCAGCCTTTCACTGCAGGTAAATGCTAAATCTTTGAAAATCTGAAATACTGTCTTTGTAAATATTTGAAGTCTCTGGTACCAGACCAGGAAGGCTGTACAGTCATGGTGCTCTCCAGTGTTAGTTTGTCTTCTTTAGACAGGTTACACTATGCAGTACTGACGTGGCCCAAATGTCAACAGCTCAAAGAAGAGATCCCTTTGCTACCTGCACTTTCCTTTTCTTTGCCTCTCTTCCAAGTGTTTTATCTCTTCTCCTTGTCAAAACTAAACACCAAAACCCTGAGTACTGAGTCACTCCACACTCCCAAAATAGATCTTTTACCATCTCCATCACTATCTAAAAATTATTGTACACCCATTACTAAGCAGAAAAAATCCCATAAGGTGGTAAGAAAAAAAGAGATATTGTTTAAGTGAAAGCTTAGCTCATAGTTCTTCCTTCAACTCCTGACTTGACTTTGACTCCTGTATCTTCCTCAAAAGATTCAAGGAATTTGTAGTGATGGTTGCTGACAATATGACAAAGCAGCTCTCTGCAGCCTGAGTGGAGAGCATCATGCCCAATCCATACACAAGTCTGCTGTCAAGCAGCCATCTGGACTGCACTCCCACCCTGACACCTGAGAAACACCCCAAAATCCAGACTCTTTGCATCATATCTTGATGTCTGGCAAGTCTGCCCACGAGAGAGGGAAGCCTGCAATGTTTCAGGCATTCACAACCATCCTTTTGTTGGATTGGGGCCAGTGCAGGGATTTGTGCTATCTTCTGCTAGCATGGACCAACACTTGAATCCAACCCTTGATATTTAATTAAGAACAGTATTTGGAGCATCTGTTTGCAAAAGCAGTCAGAGTGTATTCAGATAATGAGCACTTTGCAGCATGTTGTGAGGCCAGGCATTTTATTATTTAGAGCTTTCTTGGAACTAAATTCCCTCCAAATACACACAGGATGAATTAGAAATAGAGTCTAAATGTTCTTTCTTCTTCTCACCCCCAACACAGTAATGACTGTATGGGAATGGACACTGCAGAATCACAGAGAAAATGTCTTGTGGACCATCTGATAAACCTAAAATTAGAGCACTAGTTTATCTAAAGAATTGGCTCAGGAAGTCAAATCACTTAAGCTGAACAGAAAAGCATAGAAGGAAGGATGCCAGAGCAGTAAGAAACAAAAAGCATAGCTTGAATTATCCTTCCTTATTCATTACCATAGCTTTGATTTGGTGGGTTTTTTTCTGAGAAGAGGATGATTCTTCTTCAAACTACAAGAACATGATTACTGATCTACCCTGTGAATATAATGTTTTACACTATGAAAGTCCAACAAAAATGAAATGAGAGCTATTTCAAAGTACAGGACATTAAACTCACTGGAGAATAATAGAAATGGTCTCATCTAGATTTTGTTTCTGATTATAGCTTTTGCTGAGCAACAGAACCTGATGGACTTGTCATTAACCCAAGAATCAGAAAGTGCTGATTAGTAGCTGAATAACCCCTGCTTACTCCCTTAAATAGCTATTAGTGAATGCACTTTGACATCTAACTTTGATTCTTACACTCATTCTTTGGGAAATTGTGATGGGGACCTTTTTCTTGTGCTACAATGCGTAACAAAAATGAGGAGCTGGTGAATAAGGTAAAAAAATCTGACAGATGAGATGTAAAAACATTAAATGCTTTCAGACAGGGCTTTCAAGAGGAGGGTGTGATGATAAACAAGAGATGCTGTAACATTTTTGTTAATGATAAAGGACAACCCATGATGGGAGTTTAATGGACTTCATAATGCATTTTATGACATGTTTTTATGTTCCAAGCTAGTCTCTTCCACAAGGCTGGCAGTTCTTTCAACATGTTGAGGGAAATCCAATCTGCAAAGACCAACCATTTACAGAAAAGAGCGTTGATGAGGTGCAGAAACAAAAAAATGCAGAAAGACAGGATATAATGACTCCAGGTGCCTGGGTCGGTAGGAGGAGGGAGGGGCAGCCATTATCCAAGTACAGATCGTAACAAGGGACAGAATGGAAGTAGAGGGCCAGACCTCTTGGGAAGGACAACCCAGGAAGGTATCTGCAGGCAGGAGAGCATGGGGCTGGCAAGTTTTTGGGAACATTGAGAAGGGCTCTTTGTGCATGATGTCTGAGCACCACCTGAGTGCCTGATCTCTACAAGGATTGCATGCAGTGACAGCAAGGGACCGCTCAGAAGGCTGCACTGCATCCTCAGCCTCCTCCAGGAGCAGGGGGAAGCCTGATAAACTATGGTAGCAGCCTTTCTATCTGCCAGTAAATTACAGGCTGGGATGTGGCATTTAAAGTGCTCTGTAGGAAGGAAGATGAGAGATCTTTATTTTCAATGATATGGAAATGCACACAGCAGTTTTCTTATTTAAACTGGCATACATTCATGGAGGTGGAGGCATAGGAAATTGAACTCCCATTAAGAGTGGCAGAGTACTTCTCTTCAAGGAAAACACATGAAGAGGAGAATTCACATAAAGTAGATTGTTCTTGGAGTTCAGGGGTCAGCAATATGTAGAGCAGCTCTTCCTAGGCCAAGATTTCATCTGAGGTTCTTGTTTTCCTGTATCTGAGAGACCAAAGAAAGCACCAGATCAGTATGTTCATATGCAGACATTCCCTTCTGCATGCCACTGGTCTATATTCATGGTTTAATGCCAAGGAAACACTCCCTTGCACATAAGGAACTCTTTTCTGCAATAACATAGGTATCTGGGAATATAACTTCACATTCCTTTCTCCTCTGCATGACTTGAAATCTGTATTTACCGTCAAGGTTAAACTGCTCCTTCTTTAAGCTAATCAGCATCTGTGCTAAAAATTAGCTTCATTATGATGCAATGTCAGTATTAGACCTTTTTATTACTATTAAAGTTATTTGCTTACCATTTGTATTTTACTTACATGGTCAATTAAACTATAGCTGCTTAATTTGTTTCCAATCGGTTTAATTTCATGATGTGACTAGCATAACAGCGTGTTATTTAAGGGTACACATTATGAAATAATGGAAGCAAGTTCATACATTATTTAAAGATTTGTAAAAAATAGGCCTCGTAATGAAATAAATTTTTTTTTTTTTTTTTTTTGGGGCATAAGCAAACCTCTCAGTGACCCTGTAGGCTACAGAAATGAAGCTACTGCTGGGCATCTAGCCTCTAACCCTTGAAACACTGAAATAGAACAGATGGTTCCTAGTAACAGGGCTCTCTATAACTACCAAATTTCTTGAGCTAGACCACACCACTGTTATACAACTAAGAAACAAATGATAATAAAGTGGTGGATGCAGGGTTCCACTCCTCAGAAAACTTCTATTCACACGTGCTCATGTGTCCCACGAATAATGTGGTTTTGATAGGGGAATTACTGCTGCTGGACAGTATAACTATAGAAAAGCTTCCCAGTACGATGAGTCTCAGACTCACAGCCATGAGGGCTGGAAGGGAGTCTGAGAGCTCATCTAGTTCATCCTTTTGCCTTGTGGCAGAACCAGCCAGACCTTTCCCACATCCAGCAGATGTTATTAAGGCCACTTTCCGGTGATAAACGCACAGCCCCTCCAGGCCTCCTAGTCCTGTCTCCAATCAGCCTTTACAGTTAAACTTCTTTTCTCCTAACATGTAACCCAAGTCTTCCTTGTTGCATTTGGAGCCTTTTAGGTCTCATCCTCTCCACAGGGAATATTCTAATAAATAGTACTTCATTCCACTTCTCCAACCACTTACACATTTCAAGAGGCATCACATTCCCCCTCTAATTCTTCTCCTTGCTTGACAAGATAATTCCAATTCTTTTAACCTGTGCTTATAAAGCACAGCGTCTGATAACAGAGGGTTATATGTTGCTCTCATCCACCAGATTCATCCTATCCTCAGCCTGTTCTCCCACCACTCAAGAGTAAGTTTGACTTTTCTATTAAATTTGTGAGATCTTTTTATTAGAAATGGTGCATGTTAATTAGTTGATTGCAGTTCTTGTGATATGTAAACATATAAATGATGAAATAGAAGTGATTATATACAAAAAACCTCTTTTTTTGTTCACTTTGCAGTGGAACCTACCCCGTGCTGTCCAGTTTTTACTATTTGCACAGAAAGGATATACTGTTACTTCAATACTTGAATTCCTGGGGCTTCTGATGACTGCAAATTTTTGTTTTCTCTCCTTTTGTCAGGGCAGATAGTGCCATCATCCTCCAAGAGTAATATCCCAGTGAAGATCTACTGAAATAGATCTGAAGATTCAAAACCTATTCAAATTTATAATTCTTCTAATGTCAAAAAAATTTTATCTCATTCACAAAATCCAGGATGAGAAATAAGATATTACTAGCCTGTAATATACTTGCTTAAAAGAGGTTTCCTATGTGTATTCTCAGAGAATCAATCACAGAATCCCTTAGGCTGGTTTTTCTGTACTGCATCTTACTGCAAGCATTTAGTGTAAGAGAAAAGCAGACAGTTTTTTCAGTAGATGTCTGAAAATAAAATGCATTTGGGTTCTTATGTTAAAAGATTCTGAATCTTCATGCAACTTCTTAGAAATATTGAAGAATCTGGACTCTACTGGGATATTTCCAAGTGCTGGGCTGCCTAATTTCATGAGAATCAAGAGGACCTTGGTAGCTAAATACTTAGGCATTTTGGAAAGCCTCCTTAGCACCTGTCAGTGGTCAGGGCAAATGTCCAATGCCATTCTTTGAGCAATTAGACTGTTTTGGTTCTGCTCAGTGAGATGAAAGGGCAAAGCACCAAAAGACTTTTCTTAATAATTTCTTTTGCCTCAAGGGAGCCTTTGGCCCAGCATTGCTTTTTTTTCCCCAGAACTCAGCAATACACTATACCTTACTTGGCAGATTCCAGAGAATTACTAAAAAATTCATAACCCAGAAACATAAAAATGTAAACAGTAACGCTGGATGCTGCACTAAGCATGAAAATAACCAATGCCAATTCTAAATGTATACTGCTAATCAACGTAACTACATTTGTAGGCACTAAAATGACATCTTTGTCTTTCTTCCAACATGGGAAAATGAAACTACAAGAGGCAAAAACATCTCACAGCAGAAAACAAACTCAGTGTTGAAATCAGTCAGTAGTGCTTTCAACAGTCGCTTACTTAATTGTTTCTTGCTTTCCTTGTGCTGCTGCCAAGAACAAAGGTCATATTTAATGACTGCCTAAATAATTTGCAATATTTTTTAGACTTGCCCTAGAGGTGGCTGATGTGGATCCCTTTGTACGTGGTAGGAAAGTCTCATATGGATTACCCTGTTAAAGAAACTTTATCCTTCTAAACTGATTCAAATCCCTTCACATCCTCCAAAATACATACTTTTCTTTTTCTTTTCTGTTTCATGTCAAATGCTGTAGTGACAGCTCAAACAAGGCAACACTGTTTGTTTCAAGATTATAGAGCACTCAGGGCATCCACATCATCTTTGAAGTAAATTTTTGAAGCCATAATCCTCTGCCAAACCAAAAAGAATATGTGTCACCATAGCATCATTGTAATGACATGCCCTTAGCCAGGAGTCAGAGACAATAGCAAAAACTGAGTCTTCTCTGTCTTGTCCCTCAAGTAGAAAATGTCATGGCTCTATCACTTAGAAGTAGTGGTTTACCATCTCTGGTCTGGAAAGTGAATTCCAATACAATTTCATATTTTTTAATGACAGGGCACTCCTGGTATTTACCCACCCTTCTCTTCTTTCTTTATTATGGGCCAGGTGCTGGGCAGTAAACAAAAGGAAAGTATGTTGTAACAAAGCACTTCATGGTGAGGTGGAAACAGAAAGAATAGAAGAAAATGGAATAGTAATTTCATAATATCAAGGACAGTCTGAGACAGACTGCTAGGTTCTCCCATCAGGCCCAAAACTGGGGCACATGTGCCATGTGGAGGAGGGTTGGCAGTGGAAAGCATTGAGGCTCAAGATAACAAATTTTATTCCATCTGAGGGACCTAGATCCTATTACAAAAGGACCCTGTACTTTCTGTATTTTTGAAAATACCTCAGTGGGACAGAGGGTGATCACAGAGGTGATGCCTACACCAGCATTACACTGATACCAAATCAGTTCAGAGTTTCCCTCTGTTCTCTTCTCCCACCCATAAAGCAGTTCCTGCTCCAGAGAATAAATGGGAGTCCCACATTTTGTAATGTTTCTTTGAAAACTGATCCTTAAAAACACAGATTAACTACTTCAATCTGTCTTGCTGATTAAAATACAGTGTTTAATGTTTAGTGCATGACAGTTACTTTTCAACACTGCTGGAGTCTGCTCTCGCTGTCCCTTAGGTCCATAGCATCACAGCGCCACAGAATCACAGAATCATAGAATCTGCTGTGTTGGAAGAGACAGGATCCCATCAGGATCATAGAGTCCAACTCCTGGCCCTGCACAGGACACCCCAAGAATTACACCATGTGCCTGAGAGTGTTGTCCAAATGCTTCTCGAATTCTGTCAGGCTTGGTGCTGTGACCATTTCCCTGGGGAGCCTGCTCCACTGCCCAACCACCCTCTGGGTGAAGAATCTTTTCCTGATATCCAGCCTAAACCTACCCTGACTCTGCTTCCTGCCATTTCCTCAAGTCCTGACACTGGTCACGAGAGTGAAGAGATCAGTGTCTGGCCCTCCTCTTCCCCTTGTGAGGATGTTGAAGACCACAAAGAGGTCTCTCCTCAGTCTCCTCTTCTCCAAGCCAAACAGACCAAGTGACCTCATAAGGCCTCCCCACTCAGTGATCCTGATGGGTCCCTTCCAAATCTGCATATTCCATGATTGTATGATTCACTGTCCTCATGGGTCTCCTTTGGATTCTCTCTAATAGTTTAATGTCTTTTTTATATTGTGGCACCCAAAACTGCCCCCAGCACTTGAGGTGAGGCCACCCCAGTGCAGAGCAGAGTGGGACAATCCCCTCCCTTGCCCGGCTGGCAATGCTGTGCCTGATGCCCCCCAGGACACGTGTGGCCCTCCTGGCTGCCTGGGCACTGCTGACTCATATTAAACTTGCCATTGACCAGGACCCCCAGGTCTCTTTCCACAGTGCTTCTCTCTGGCCTCTTATTCCCTGGTCAATATGCACAACCAGGACTGCCCTATGCCAAATGCAGAATCCAGCCTTTCCCTTGCTGAACTTCATCTGGTTGGTGATTTCCCACCTCTCTAATTTGTCAAGGTCTCTCTGCAGGGCCTCTCTGCCTTGGAGGGAGTCTACAGCTTCTCCCAGTTTAGTGTCATCAGCAAACTTTGGGTCCTGTGTCCAAGTCATTAATGAAGATGTTGAAGAGAAGTGGGTGGAGGATGGAGCCCTGGGGAACCCCACTAGTGACAGCACACCAGCCTGATGTCACCCCATTTTCTATAACTCTTTGTGCCCGACCCATGAGCCAGTTGCTCACCCATTGCATAACACTGTTATCCAGCTGTGTGCTGGACATTTTGTCCAGAAGGATACTGTGAGAGACAGTTTCAAAAGCTTTGCTGCAGCCCTAAAAGATTACATCTACTGGTTTATGAGGTAATCCAAGTGGAAAGGGACCTCTGGAGGGCTCCTGTCCAACCTCCTCACAAGGCAGGGTCCACTGTGAATGTAGACCAGAGTCCTCTGGGCTTTGAACAGTAAGGTTTTTTTAAAACCTCCAAGGATACAGACTGTACAACATCTCTGGGCAATGCTTTCCCATGCTCAATTTGCCTAATGATGTTTATATCCAGTCAGAGCATCTCCTCTTTCAAGCTACACCTGTTTTCTCACATGCCCTTGCCATGCACCACCATGAAAACCCTGGTTCTGTTTCCTCAAAAACCTCCTAATAGGCACTGGAATTAAATGATGTGCAAAAGCAGAAGTCAATCCTAAATAGGCTACAATTTGTCCAAATTAAGATCAGACCTTCGTATCGGTGTCTTTCCCATTTCCTCTCCTTCTCGATCCTGACTGAGCGTTAGCTCCCTGTCCTTCCCCAACACGCTGATCTAGCAAGGTGTGACAAACACGGGTTCAGCTGCAAGGACACCTGTGCAGAGGAACACTGACTTAAGACAAACTTTCATATGCATAAAGAGTCTCTCAGAAATATGAGTGGCTACAGTGTCACATCTGCATACAAATTTTTGGTACCATTCTTGACTTGGAGCTAGGATTAACCACCCATTATCTCTCAGTCAAAAAAATCTGGAAACTAAACTTGAATTTGTGTTTTAAATGCAAACTGATATTCTGAAATCATTCCTTGGCCTGGGAGTATGTGCTGGTAACACATTAACCAATGTGAGAACTGGTAACACTACATCTATACCTAGGCATGTGCTTTCAGACCTTGCCAGACAGAGGGAAGAGAGAACAGCTAAGCCTTGCATATGCTCCCTGTTTCCCTCAACAAGACCATAAACCACCAAATTGTTCCACTAACCTTAACTTGCATATCGAGACATTCCATTGAAATGATACGCTGTAAGCTTGTGATTAGCTATCAACAGATTGTCACTTAAATGTCATCCTTAACAAGTTATTTAAGATGAAATAAATTTAGCAGAGAAGCAAGCCACACTGGGGGAAGTTTAGCTTGTAGAAATTTGCTGTCCTATTAGGTCTGAGCCACACTCATTTTTAGTAGTGTGTAATGGCATGGGTAAAACTTACCCACATTTTGTATGATGGAGACACAGCAAATGTTAGTAACGATTTAATTAGTCATTTGTACTGACAGTAAAAATATCCACAATTACTCTTACTAAGCCCAAACTGGAAGACTGCCTTTCATTCCCAAGAGAACAGGCACACTACCAGATCATGGGAATTAGGAAGAAAGAGCTTTCCTGAGTGCATTCCACTTTTGTTCATTATTAATGCATTTTTCATCCTCAAAAAGCGTGACAAGAGATCCAAGTGCAAGAGGAAGGCATGAGGGAGAGAGAGAGAGAGACTGTCAGTGTATGCATTTGCACTTACTAGCACTAGCCTGGCACTTCCTAACACACATCCATAAACTCTGCTGGTAATAAATAACGTGAATCTTCAATGCAGAAATTGAAGTTTTACATCTAGGGGGCTCTTCTGAAGTTTGTTGTACTGTTTTCAGCGATATCTAGTCTGCCAAGGAATGGCTTGCTTATTTCACATCTTTTCTCTTGGGTACTGCCTTACCAAATTCCAGGTCCTTCTCACCCACGGCGGAACACGTTTCTATTTCAAGGGGCATTATTATTTCAGAAAAAAACCAAAATTGTGGTAACACCTGGTGGCAGCAGTGAGTAGCAAGGAAGGAACGATGAACTCGATACTCAAGCTTCAAGGAACATAAGGTGCGGGCAAATTCCATACAAATATCAAGTTTTCCACGTGCCCATCTGTATATTTCTGCATTCTTTATACGTATCTTTGCAAGTCCCAGTGTGACTATGAGGTTTTTCTGAGGGCATTTTATCCCACTGTGTGTGTGTGTATCTGAATGCTTCTAACGAGCAGTTCAGACCGTAGACAGGAACCAGATGATCCTCAGAAACACAGGAGCACTGTAACACTTCGTAGCTGTGGCTGCTTAGCCTGCTCCTCAAGCCTAGGTTGCAGCAACTGTTCTTATAATATCTAATGCCAGCTCAGGGCTGAGGATGGGACGCTGAAGCCAACAGTGAAACGCAGAGAGAAGGGTGTGCCTTGCTATTCTGAGGCGTCATGTCCTTGCTCCTGTTCTTCTAGAGTACTGAGAAGAAGGCAAATCTAATTAGCTAAAATAGAGCTGTATGTAAGAAATAAATAATAATATAGAACCAGTTAAGCAAATAGTAACTGTTTACTATTTTCATAATTTTTCTTGGAGAAAAATAAATATCAGTTATCTGAACATTGTCAGCACTATGTGGCAATGTCAGTGTCAGGAGACCTAATTTTGGAAATTACTTTGTGTTTGGGACATCTGAGCAGCCTAAAGATCAAGTATCAGAGAACACCTCTGGGCTCGGACTCAAGAAAAGGCACAGTAAGTGTCAGGATATGTGACAATATTAGTATTCCTACCTCATTTTGGGACCTGTGAAGCTACATTTTCAAATGACAGGCTGCAAATGGCAAGGGTTTAGGAACTGCTTCATGAATTCAACTGCAGCCTGTGGAGCAGGGACGGAGCAGGTGGCTCCTGTGAGCTGAAGCACCTCCCCTCCACAGGCTGCCTTTGCTTTTCAACCAGTGCCCCGAGAAGTTAGGGAGCAACATTAGCATGGATTTGCAGGCATGCCAAGGAATGAAGTCTATCCCCAGAAAAGCTGCCAGCCATTAACTGCAACACTAATTCCAAGCATCCCTCACCTATCAAGGAATTAGTGTCATTAGTGAGATGCCCCTTTGAAGGCAGATGAGAGGATGGGAAAACATGACAGCATATTATTGTTTTATAAACTAAGCAAAAGGTTAACATTTGTAGGTTTTCACTGCTTTTACAACAATGTTATGGACTGCAATTGTCATGGTTTACAAAGTGATGACAGAATTGAAGGCAAACGCACTTGCAGCAACAGTGATCTCAAAGCTGTTTCCCTGAGACTGTAGTATTTGTAATAAGTGTGCATGAAGAAGGGATGAAGCGCTGTTGAAACACAGCAGTCCTGAAGCCATAGGTGTGCTGATAGGATTTAATGTGGGAAAAAAATAGTAAGGCAGGACTTTCCACTGATGCAAGAAGTAATAGCCCAATAATGTACACTGGTCACCGTTGCATTACAATTTTCTTTATCCTGACTAATCACGTGTGAAAGCTATTACTCCTGATGAATCCATGTTCCTGTCTGTGTCTTCTCATGATCTGTATTAACTACTCCCACCACACCCTAAAAGTGTCCTCAGCAGGATTTTACAGTAGCCTCAATACTGTAAAATACAGCCTCAGTTCACATAGGCTGACTGGTACCTTGGCCTGTGCTGTACTGCAGAGATGATTATAACATTGCCGGGCTGTAAAGACAAAGGGGAGGGGATGTAGACATTTCAACACATATAGACTTTGAATCCCCCACTTGTTGCCTGGGAAGAAGAGTTATCCTTGCCATAGCAGGGCTGCATGAGAGAATGCAAGAGAGGAAAAGAGAAACCACACGTGACTGGTCCTGCCTGAGACCAAAGAAATGCCCTGCCATGGCATGAGTGAGTATTTCTGGGAGAGATCTTATCAGCCCTAAAGAGGAAGTGGAGACAAGATGTTAAGGATGTGTCTTGGTTTTTCTCAGGGGTATCTTGAACTTTCGTTAGCCTCTATGTTTCCCACTGCCTGCCTCTCAGAGTGGAGCATTGCCTTGGAGGGAAACAGGGAGCAAGAAAGGAGGGCAGTGTAAATATTATTTGCATTAGCCTTGCATCTTCTGGAGATGTGAATATAGGATAAATAGAAAAGTGACCAAAAAAAAAATCCCAGATTTTCTACAGTTACCTGTTGCTTTCTTTGTGTTCTTAGCAGGATTAGGTTTGGGGAATGTGTGGCATTGCCTCCACCATGCAGCAAATTTCAGTATTCTATGTGGTTGTACGCTACAAAAATTTAGTTGCTGAGTGTGACAGTAGTTTTACAGTACTGTTAGAGGATGGCAAGAACCACGGGCCCATTGCAGTTTCATTAGCATAATTGGCATCCGCACTTATATGGATTCAGCATTACTGAAGCAGTTTCAAAGGGACTGATTATGTGCTGTATTCCTTGGAGCAGTATTTTAGCCGGAGATCCCACTGGGATGGAGCAGACATGAAAAAGAGCCCTAAATTTTATAGTGCTGTGTCAGTACTGCTACAAGAAAAGCATAGTAACTAAAAGAAATTTATCACACATAGGCAATTACCAGCTTAATGGATTTACATTGTTCTTTTAGATTTATCTCGATCGGTTCTCTGTTACAGCTTCCCTTGATCATCTAATAGGTTTGCTCTTTCCCTAGAAACCGAACTTCAGTGTTTTCTGTTACTTGTGTGCAAAATGTAGTCACTCACTTTGTGATCTAGAAAATAAGGTGCAGCAGCACTCTAACAGCATTAAACTACGTGTTTCTGCTAGCAGCAGATTGCTCAGAGTTTTTTCTTCTCCTTTCTGAAGCAGTTGCCAAAATGCAACTGCACAGCCAGCAGGGCAAAACCAGCAAGCAGGGTACAACATCATGGACTTGCTTGTCCCTGAGTCTGAGGATATAGACTAGAACAGCCAAAAAATTTCCGACAACGGCAACACTTGCTGAGAGCTCCAACCTGTACTTGGATATTGCTCAAGTTTCAAGGATGTCCCAGCTACCCTACAGCTCTTACTCCAGCCAGTCTTGCACTGCAACATAAAATCGTCAGTATTCCAGACTTCTTTCTTTTTCTTTTTTTTTTTTACCCTGGATATGCCAGAAAGTGGTATGGAAATGGTGTATCCTGGTGTACTCCTCCAGGATAATTTTGCACTGGAAGTCTAGTGCGAAGATGCTGAAGACAGTTGACAAACCTGACTTGTACTTTTTTTTTTTTTGGAAGCCATTTCAGTTGTTAGATAAAATTTTTAACATATTTATATTTATATTTATATTTATATTTATATTTATATTTATATTTATATTTATATTTATATTTATATTTATATTTATACTACGCAGATTTAACATCATTAAGAAGTGTGTGTATTATGCAATAAGGAACAGTGAAATCATGGAAAATTATGTTTTTGCTCGTGTTACAGTATGTGTACCTGCAGCTGTGCACAACCTGTGAGACCCGATGTGTGCCAGCTCCCCTGCCCAAGTGGGGAGGATGACAGCCTACTGACAGTTTACAAGGACAGAAGCTAATCCAGTGCTGACTAATGCTTCCACAGGTAGAAAGGAACCCAGGTTCTCATTCTGGAGGGCAGCTGTGACATCTTTCTGGAGAAAGGTCTCCAACACCAGGTCCCTGCCATTCACTTACCCAAGAATTTCAGGGATCTGTCCTGAAGTCTCGGGACTTAGTGGCTAAAGGATCCTAGATTTGTCATGTGCTACAAATGAAGAGAGATATGATAGCAATGGAGAGCCAGTAGTTTTTTTGATAGTCCTATGTCTCTTTCCATCCCAAGTTAATTTACCCCTTTCCATACCTTGACCATGCAATTAAATGATTGGAACATTATGTTTTCAAATTAAGGCATTTGTGGTTTTTTTCTTAACCCAAAGGGGATTAGAACATTGAGTGTCAATATTAAATACAATCACAGAAAATACCACAGGTTCCCTTCAACTGTTTGGGACACAGAAGAGAAAATTGTTTTCTTCGTTTTCTTCCTTAGACCTCTGTGGGAGACAGCAAAGAAAGCATCACATATTTCTTTTGATATATCATAGAGAGTAAGCTGTGGGGTGCTGTAAAATCACTGTTAAATGCAAATATATTTTGGGAAGGATGATTAGACTTAATAAAGGTATTTAAAAACAGCACTAAATATGTCAGTGTGAACACAAATAGAATAGTTCTGTTATTTTTAAATTAAACTGATATAAGTATTTACGTTTCTTTTTAAAATATTTTTCCTTTTGGAAGAAAGAAAGAAAATCTAGGTTTACATGACAAAAGGGACAGTGAGTATTTCCCTGTTTGCTCTCCAGAGTTTTCTTAAGCCTGATATTTTGAATCAATTAGTTGAACAGCAACAGGATAGCTGTGGATCACGAATGAGGAACCAGATACATATGGAATTGATGAGGTGATTAATGTCACTTTCCTGCACATTTCCAAGGAAATCTGTTGTGTCCTGCATAAAAGTGTCTGTTTTGATGGGAACAGTCACCACCTATCCCATGGCTTCTTTACGTGGTTTCAGTGGGAAAAAAATTACAGTTTCTATCTATGATAATCATTAAAAATCACATTTAACAATGAACAAAGGGCTCTAGGTCAAGCTGTGAATGCCCAGACATTCCAGCCTCGCTAACAGGATGTGCTTTCACACGTGCACTTGGCAGCAGCCAGTGGAGGCAGTCCCAGACTCCCACCCCTCTTTCCCAGCCCCGTGCCGTCCTTGACCATGCCTGGTAGGATTATTTCCGTGACTGTGCAATAAGCTGGCTCAGTGGACAGGTCTTAGTTAAAGATCATTCAGGAAAAAAAAAGAAAAAAATAGGAAGAAAAACGTTATTTTTCAGCCTGGCTGCCCAGGTAGCAGAAGCAGGTTCTTGGCAGTGCATCCAGGGGTGCTCACATCCCCAGCTGCTTGCACCAGCTCCTGTGAAACCACAGCCTCACTGCAAAACTCCTTTGTTGATGAATAGGAAAGAGTGAGTGGCATGCTGTTAAGTCTCTTTATCCATCCTGGTGTTTCTTGACTAGGCTGGTTCAGGGGAGCTGGAAAAGGAACTGTGATAATACAAATGAGGGTAGTGCCAGCCCCAGGCATTCAGAAACCCTGAGTTGGGCTGGCAGAAGTCATGAGACCTTTAAAAATAAGGAAGGTAGTATTTCTTTTAATTCTTGTTGCAGTCTTAACCTTTAGGGTACATGAGATACCAAATGCACATCTTCTTAGACTTTTCAGAGGGACTAGATTGATACAATCATAAACCAAGATTTACGTACTGCTCAGAAAATATACTCAGCCTTTTCTGGGTGGCTCTTTATCTACCTAGCACATCTGACACTTGTGTATCAGAAAACTGAATCTGACCCTGATAACTTAATCAAAACTTACCAGGCTGCTGTGGCGGGCACGTGCTGCCTGGGGCTGGCCATGATTCCTTGCTGCCAGGTCCAGATGAGCAGTGAGGTCCCTGAGCTGCAGGCACCTGATAGCACCCAGTGCTGGCAGGTGAGCTCCTGGGCCACTGACCTGCTGGTGTGCCACACACACCACTTTGGGTCACGTCCTGCTCTGGAGCCTGCTAAGTAAGTTGTCATCAGGAAATACTTTTCCCCTGCACTCTGCTGATTTAATTTGGCAAATCCTCTGAAGATCAAAACCTCTCATGAACCAGTAAAAGTTTCAGATTATGTATATCTCCTCTTGGGTTTATGGCTGATCAGAGAATGTCCATATGCATTATTTATTATGCAGTTGAAGTGTTTTGACAGAGTTGGAAACGGCTATCAGGAGACGGTTCCAGCTCAGCACTGCTGATGGTCCAAGAGAAATCACAAGAATTATTACAATGGGTGAAAATCTGCAGCTCGGCACATACAGACCTGCCAATACATACACACAGATCTATACCTTACATTGAGATATGCAGTTTTTTACTGCCATAATTGAAATGCCAGCTTTCTTCTTCCCTCCCCTCCAGGGTGTCCTCACACTGCTTGGCCTCATGCAGGCCTGTCCAAAAGCCTGCTAAAAGAAAACAAACACTGATTTCAGGTGGATGAATATGTGATTCCCAGTCAAATCACTTTGCCTTGCACAGTACTTCTGTTTTGCATTGTGAGTCATTATATGCACCTGTGAACAATAGGCTAAGCAGTCACAGCCTGTTCTATGCAGGATCTGGCCACATCAGTGCAGAGGGCATTGCTGGGTTCCCATGGTGGGAGAGCAGTGGTGCAGTGTCCTCAGCCCCAAAGATGTAAATGTCTGTACCAGATGTGAGGTGAAGGAGTTTGTGATGGATTTTTCCATGGGGGAGAAGCAAAGGTATCAGACACTAACTTTTAGCTACATTTTATTTGTATTTGTTTGGCACAAGGAGAAGCACAATTCTAGCCAGTCTCCACAAGTGAAACTATTAATAATCTCTAACACCAGATATGATCACGCAGTAGAGCTGATCTATTGCTCTCACCGGATGCAGTGCAAGACTGGCACTGGCGGTTCTGGGTGGCTGGGGAAGGTGCAGTGCAGGCTGCACCAACCTGTCTGCCTCTTCTCTCCTAAAAGCTGCCAGAGATCTGTGGATTCAGGGTTCTTTTCTTGCTGTGATGCTCTGATGGACATATTTTCTGGAAGTGTTAAAAGCATAGCCAGATTCATTCCCCTTGACTTTACAAAACTGTCTCAGACACCTGAAATCCACTCGGGTGGTCAGCAGCTCTGACCCACTTTGGCCGGGCACTGCTGTAGCCGCAACCTCTTCCACACAAACCCTCAGCAGCAGGGACCCTCAGAAGCCTCCTCTGCCCCCATTCAGGCACTCCTGCCGCTTTGCCACAGGTGTCGGCAGTCGTACAGCCCCGCCCGTGGCAGGGAGTCCACTGAAAAGTGATCCAGCCGTGGCCTCAGCCCGTCATCACTGCTGCGAGTGCCAGACACAGCTCAGGTTACCCGGGGCCTGGCACCGCCACCGCCGCTGCCTCGGCCCTGCATCCTGCCCCGCCGCCGCCCGCCTTAGGCTTGCAGGCCACGATCTCTGGGACAGAAACTGCTTTTTTTCTACCAAAACGGCCTCCTTGCAGCTGAAAGTGTGTTGCTTTGATGCTTGTAGAAAGTTGTGAAAGAAACGAACAGCAGGAGATCTTAGCTGGAACAGTAATGAAAATAGTAATAACACCAATAAAAAGAAAACTGCCACATACAGCCAAATGCCTGCTCTGAATGACAGCAGTAAGGAAATTCATGTATTTATAGGAGTATAACATCTAGTTATGTGTGGCTGGGTGTGTCTGAGCTATAGTGCAGGGAGAATGTTACTTACCCTTGGATCCATGGCAGGTCTAACAGCGATTCTTGCCCATGATTTGTATTTTGGAGGGTGTTCAACTGAAAACCAACAGTGATGGTAACACAATTCCACAGTATGACCGCAGGACATAATTCTCAGAAACATAATAAATAAATTTCAGATTACTTGATAGAATTGGAAAGCCTGCAGCTCAGAAACAAAATTACACAGCAGCACTTTTGATACCTGCTCGTGTTCTGGTTCGCTTACTAATGGGCATGTGGGCAAATGCAAAGTCTTTCCCTAAATCAACACTGTGTTGCACAGACCAGTCGCCTGTACAGAACCATTGCCAAATATGCTACATGGAACTTTTCCAGTATTTCTGTTAAACTATGCTATTTCGGTGTATGTAAATTTAAATTTAGAAAATTCACCTCATGGCAATGTAGTACTCTACAGTACTTTAGGGAATATTTGGTGGTAATGTCTTCAGTAGAAGAGCTTTAATTACCTTCATCCCAGTGCTGGCTGATCTGGAGCTTATTCTCTTGACTTTTCCAAGGAAAGTATCATACTTTGCTATTTAGAAAACGAAAATACAGGTTATTCAGCATGCCCTACAAGTTAAGAAACTCAGGCTGTGGCAGGTAAGGAGGGAAAGCAGTTCACCAGTACAGATTCTGAGCAGAAAACACACCATATGAAGCTTGCTGGAGCTCAGGGTTCAATCTTTGCACCTACTAAAGAAAAAAACCCCACTGATTCCAGTGCTGTAGTGGCAGACCCAACTATCAAAGAGCTGAAACACCTTTCTGATTTCATTTGTTGTGGCATATGTTCTAGGGGAGGGCAAGGGAGCAAGTTATCAAATCCAAATTAACAATAAAGTTGTAGGTATTTTAATGCATTTTCTCTGTGCATGTCAACTGTCAGTTCCAAAGCAGCTCCACAATCAGTACTAATGAAAAATATCAGACTAAAATATCCATATATTAGGTTCTCTAACTGCTGCGACTGAGAACAGTACTAACTCGTACCTGTACGACTCCATTTCTTTTTAATATTTTATACAAATGGAAATCCTTCAGCATGAGAATGAAGACAGGATGAAGACAGCATCAGGAAAACAGGAATAAAGTTGTCTATTAAGATGCAAAGATAAATGCAAACTGTTTGCTTCATTTTCTGTTCTTTGAGTTACAAATTTCTTGCTGTCATGAAAAACCTTTTCATCTTTCCTGAAATTCATCACTGTGGCACTCAGTTGACAAATGTATTCATCACAGTAGTGTATTTCCCAGAGATTCCTGTCTTCTGCCTCAAGCACTTTACTCCTTTAGATGATAAAAGTATTTTTCTGAGAAGAGTTTACATAGATATCTGTGAAGCTGTAGGCTCACGCAAACCATCAAAGTATTTGAAAAAAATCATACTTCCAAGAAAAAAATCAGCTTTAAGGACGGATATTCTTCATGACAGAACCTTATTTCCACAAGGGCTGTGCAGTGATCATCTTTCCACCGTGTTTGGACAGTGAAATGCTCTCTGCTGTAGCAATTAAGGAGCATGCAAGTGTATTTTATGAACTTAAAAGTTTCGTTGGAGGTTCTCAACGTGTGGCAATGCAGCTGCATTACTACATTTGGATGCGTAATAGCCATTTACATAAGATGGCATCAGGCAACACATTATTACTAGGTGAGAATACGTGTCTATAGCTACTGCATTTTGGTTTATATAGCTGTCCTGAGGGGAATGAGAGCTGAGAAAGTTGACCATTACTGCAGCAACTGTGGTATTGGAAAAACAAGCTTTCCTTCATCTTCACTTTTCCTTGTAGAACACACTCTTCCCTTTTTAATGGCACCTACTCCCAGAGTAGTGGGTGTGAAAGGGGAACTTGTAAAAGAAGAACCCCAACTTGTCCTCCTTTCTGAGCTCACATTGTGTTACATGTAGCTAATTTTCAGAGGTCTCATTTCCACTGGAATTTAGCTAGTTGAAAAAATGTCTTTTCCCTTGTTTCCCCACCCCTACCCTGGTGACCACTTCAGTGCTTTACAGCCAAATACGTAAACTATACACTGGAATCACTTTCCCACAGTTGAAACCAAACCACTCCGAAAGCCAAAACCAGAAGATATAGTCAATAAGGGATCTTTATCTCTTCAGGAGAGGAAATTAATGTATGCAGAAATCCTCTTCTCAAAACAGGCAGCTGGTTGCAATAATAGAATTATATCATCCACCATCAGAAAGTCAGGGGTTTGGATGCCCAGAAATTTCTCATTCAGAAGTCAGATCCTCTATTTTGCTTCTCACATGAAAATCAGAATTTCCATTTTAATACTTTCACTACTTCCACTTAATACTTTGCTAGAGCATTGGTGAAATGCGTTACAACAAAATATCCCTGTGTAGCAGGTGAAACCTCCCAACAAGACTTTTATGGTGCATAAAGCCTTCAGCTAGCCAAGGTGACTGACCAAAACTCATTCTCTCCTAAGCTCCGCTTTGGGTATTAGTCCTTGAAGAACTGGTCAAGCCGGAAAAAATAATTTGCAAAATCACATCCCACTGGAGTTTCCAGTTAGTCAATACTGTCCACTCTGATGTACAATGAGCCTGAAAAAACCCCCGTTTTGAGGCACCTGGTTATTTATATAAACAAAGCAGAGTATTTTGTTAAATAAATAAAATATAAGTAAAATATTTTATTTTGTTTCTATATCTTTGTAAAGATATATGTAACAAAATATTCTGGTCAATAAACACTAATTCAAGATAAGTTGATGTGAGAATATATAAGGGTGCTGATATTGACTGTGTTTTAAGGAGTCATCTTGGGTTGTGCTAATATCAGAAAAAAGTTAATTATGTTTTTGTTTCTCTTTCCATGTCTCAGGTAAGTTTAAAGATACAATTTATTTATTTAATAGTTATTATGTTCACTTGGATTTACAGCTACTCAGAACTAATAGTTTTTAAGATCACATTCCCAAAATCATACAATTTCTTTTCACTAATGCTTGGACAGTTTGGAGACATTAAAAAAAGAAATCACAAGAAGATTTTGGATAAAAATCTCTGTGTCAGCCCAGAACCCAGGGTCCCTTGTACCTTTCTTATGCCTCTTTGAGACTCTTGCTGAAGAAGATAAACTTAATTAATGGGGAAAAAAGTTACATGTTATTCAAACCAGAAGAAATGTGAACAAGATTTCTAATATGAAATTCAAGATAAAATTGCTACCTTTGTAAAAGCTGCCTTTGTATCCCCTTGCTTAAATATTTTTCACCAGTAATACTGTCAAATAGGCAGTATAAGGACACGCCAAACATATTATAAACTTCCTGCAACATTTTTCCTATAAAAATGCAACTGATGTAATTTTTTGCCATTGCTGCCTCATTCTATACATTCTTAATTTTCTGTTTTCTCTCACTTCTACTTGAATTTTCCTTAGAATACAGGACTGATAGGAACTAGACCTGTTTTTCTGGCCCCTGTCCCTTGCTGATTGTACAAAGGACACTCGTATTTGCCCTACCCTCCTCTGGATATTAAATTTGTTCTTTGAATAAGGAGGGCACAGGAGTTCTCTCTCCTCCTGTCTGCATCAGACAGGAACGAAATTGGTCAAATGAGCCACCATAAGCATAATGGTGCTTTAGAAGTGCCAATTGATGATGTTTGATTGATGAGGACATTATGATACTTAATATGTTTCCACTACAATCAGTAACTACGAACAGCCAACAATTCAAAATGTAATCTCTGGGACAGAATTACAAAACCTTGACTGTTTTAGATTTTGATGGATAAAATATGTCACAGAATGTGTAAAAATCTTTATGATGATGCTCCCAGCATACCATTATAAAATAGTGTGGTTTCCATCTAGCTCCTCAGTAGTGCTGATTCAGGGCCATAAAGAGAAATGCATCCCTCTGTAGGAAACTGACATTTATATTGATTTCAGACACCTTGTATTTTGTGCAAAAATAAAATTAGCCCTGCTCTAATTTAGGAGTCCAGGGCAGTGTTTGGAGGAGAGCAGTGGCAATGAGGACTCCTGGATTCTATTCCTAGCCACAGCAGTGATTCATGCCATGACCTTGTGTAAGCTTGTTGACCTCTGTGCCTGTTTACCCACGGTGAAGAATGAAAAAAGAATGAATACCTACTTCGCTGGGGTTGAAGCCCTCGGTCAGAAAGAGCTAAGTATACAGGCATTCCTGGCAAAGTAAATAAATCATGAGGACGTTTCAGATGAGTTCAAAAAACATCTCCAGTATGAGGTTTCTGCGGTCTCTTCAATTCGATCCCATTATGTATTTCAGTGCAGCACATATGGTCCTATCTTTAAAACACTGGGTAGTGTTACAGGCTGTGGGATAAGTTACAGCATGAAGATTTAATATTAACATTAATGGGAGCTGTGCAGTCAAAGCCTATGGCTCTCTGCTGAAAGTGTGCCCTCAGGAGAGCCGGGCTGCTAATAATTTACAAATTGTCCAATTAAAAAGTGTTGTGGAAATTTCTAACTTCTGCACACGTATTTTCTGAATACTATCAGAAATGATGTGGCTTTTGGTATGTGTGTATGTCAATACTCAGACTTACGTGAAATATTCTGTGAATGTTCCTAAGGGATGCTTGGGCAGTTACTTACCCTTTAATGCCACATTTAAAAGTGTTTGTTTCGTTGCAGCACTGTAACATTTAACTACTGAGGCTTCTTTTCTGTTCTATCACTCTGCAGTCGAATACTGTATTTTGTGGGACACTAGCAGATCAGACAATACTGATGGTGATATTCTCTTTTTTTCATTTCAGTT
This sequence comes from Platysteira castanea, assembly GCA_013397175.1. NCBI lineage: Eukaryota > Metazoa > Chordata > Aves > Passeriformes > Platysteira > Platysteira castanea. Next base: position 2,605,245 of record VYXC01011827.1, on the reverse strand, counting down.
GTAATAGCCATTTGGGCTGTTTTTCCCAGAATAAGAATAAGGCAGTAATTTATATTGTGACTTGAGAAAAAATATCCACATGCAACTGATTGGTATCAGGGAAACAACACTCAGAAAATCTCCCCTTCTGTGTTATCCACCTTCATGTATGCAAGCCATCTCAACAACCTCTTGTGCTTACACTGAAACAGACAGGTATCTCCAAGATCCGTATTTTTACTTCTGCACTTTACCACTTAAACTTTTCCACAGTATATTGTCTTATAACCCAGAGGGGAAAAAAAAAAAAAACCAAGCCAACAGATCTGTGGTTAGAGATCTGTTGGCTGATGACACATTTAAGTGCATATGGTACAGCCAACAGGCCTGTCCGTAGCTGTATGCTGAGTACTGGAGCAAGGAGCTGGGAAACCAAAACCTAAAGATACGCCTTCCCCCACTGAATCGGCACCTGGCTCCAAGCTGCACGTGCTCATGATTCCGGGTGAGACATTTTCATGTAGGATGAACTGTCTACATAAATTCCTCAAAATAGCAGGTGAGCTGAAAGTAGATGTTTTTCTGAGTAACTCCATAAGCTGGTAAGCTTCACAGGGGGAAGAAGAACTTTATCAGCTCTCAGACATTCTTTTCAGTTTGAAAAGGAGCAGTCTAATTTGGGGACAAACAAAGGCAGTATTTCCTGATGTCGTTTTCCCCTTCACTGACTGCATTGATAAAATTATCTCTAATTTCCACAACCATTGGTCTCATTACCACATTGTTATCACATCCTCAACTGTTTTGCATAGTGTCAAAATCTACCTGTTTCACATTTGCACACAATACATTTCTATTCATAAACAACAACAACAACAAAAGAACCATAGGAACACAAATATGCAAATAATAAATTAGAGGGCTATTTGAAATTAATTAAAACATTTACTTATCTTAATCAGCATTTCTGGACATATCCAGATGTCAAAAACATTTATTTAGAAAGTGTGACAATGTTGAGGTTTTTTCCTTTGCCTGGTAAAATAGGACTACTATCTTAACTGGTTAAAATAAAATAACACAAACATACCCTATCAGCTCACTGGTATTCAAAGCTAACTAAAATACCTGCCTCAGCTAGCACCTATAGAAAACCCTTCTGTTCTCATGTTGCCAGTCTCCAAAAGATCACGTCCACGCACCAGGCTCCTACTGGAATCAGTAACAAGCACATGGACGAGGGCAAAACCACACAAACAAGTGTTCACACGGAACACTCTTGTTGCTTTATTAAACTTCCACTTTTCTTAGTTGTTTATTAAAGTCTAAGTAGATTTAATGGTATGCGGAGCATTAAGGAGAAGTCAGTCTGTTTTGAAGCTACAACAAAATCAAGAAGCTTGAAACATTCATATCAGCATAGCAGTATGCAATGCCAAAAAGCCTCAGTCTCTTCAGCCTGCTATTTTTTTTGGAGGGGAAATCAAAATTGAGGAGAAAATAACTCTTTCCAATTACAGTTACCATGCTGGGCTGGCTGGCTGCAGCACTATTTTATGGAAGAGCAGCACAGTCTAATTTCAGTGTTAAGTATGCCAATTCTCATCCCTTTCACAAGAGGTTTTCCAAGTCCCAGCTGCCTTGCCTATCCTAAAATGTTACTTTGTGCTTGATGTACAGCATAAAATAAGCCTGTAAATCATGTGTCAAAACACAGTATCCCAGCTTTGCAGGTGACATCTCCGCTGGTCTTTTCCCACAAGAGGTGAACAGCGAATACATTGCAAAACCACATTTCTCTTCTCGAATTAACTATCTTCTGTATTCTATTTGTACGTGTCAGAGCGTCTCTCTGTGTATTTATCTGGCCTGTTCACACTACGCAGCACGATGGCCCTCCAGCTCTCCTTCCTTCCTTCCCGGACCCTTCCCTTGGATCAGAAGCTCAGAGCTGCCTTTCGTGGCGAAGGAGTCCCGCCTCGGGCCAAGCCGCCTGTGCCGGTAATCCCTGTCCCGGGGCTTCTCTCTCCGAGCGACCGAGACGATGCCTGAGGAAGCCAGGGCGATTCCTGAGGGCCGCGCGGCTCTCCGGCCGTGCTCAGCGGCCAGTCCGCTCCCACCGCGCCCACGTGCCCATCCCACCTTA